>PVIR01000561.1:0-168855 GCA_004026965.1 Petromus typicus
ATAACAATACTGGGTGTGGAGACTCACACCCAGCAGCAACCAGTACCACATACCACAGTGCCGGGCGTGGTGGCTCACGCCTGTCATCCCAGCACTCGGGAGGCAGAGGCAGGAGGATTGCTGTGATGTGAGTTTGAGGCTGAGCTCAGGGCCAGCCTGAACCACAAAGCGAGACCCTGTCTCAAAAAACCTAAAAAAATATAAAAAAATTAAAAAAAAAAAAGAGGAGGAGAAAATTTTTGAAAGGCAGCTTCTGTCTAAAAAAGACAGTCAAAATGAGGTCTAGAAAGTGAGTTGACCCCCTCCATGTCTTTCTTTCTTTCTTTCTAGCAGGGATTGAACTTCGGACCTTGTACTTGTGAGGCAGGAGCTGACACCACTGAGCTAAATCCCCATCCCACCTCCATTCTTTTTTGAAACCACACTAGTAGTCCCATTTTTGAGAACATTTCCCTGATATAAATTGTTGTGAATCCTTGAAAATTCTTCACTTTGCTAAATCTCATTTTATTTTACTAATCTCTGGCAGTGGACTCAAAATACTCCTAGAACTATATCCCTCTTTTGAATTTCAGAAACTTCCACTCTCCTGAGATGACTCCTACCTCGCTGGCTGCTCACCTTCAGTTCCCTTGAGCACTTCCTCCTTCCCTCATTGACCTCTAATTCCTGGGGTGTCCCTGGGGTTATGGCCCGGTTTACCCATTCCCTGTATGACACTAGGCAGTCTAATGGCTTTGAATACATCCTGACTCCCAAATTTGCACATGTAGTTTGGACCCATCCTCTGTGTTGTAGCCTCATGTATCCAATTGTGTATTCACATGTCCATTCGGTAGATTTTAAAATTCTGTAGGCTTCTACTTCAGCACCTTTATAATATGCACTTATTAAATCTCCAGTATCATCTGGTAAAAACGTAGATCCCATAACATAACTCCAACTGAAGACTCCCCAGGGATTTCCCATCTCCCTTGGAATGGAATGTCCAGAAAGCAGTATGAGATTGAATCTTGTATTTTAACACGATGTCTCACTTCTCCTCAGAACTCTCCTAGTTTATCTGGACTGATCTCCTTGCTGTGCCTTGAGTACACCAGGGACCTTCTGCCAAAGAATTTTGGCCCTGGTTCCCCCTTTTTGATACACATTTTTCTTATGCATGAACCTTATGGCTTCTCCTTGTCATCTTCTAGAAGTCTACCCTCAGTATTATCTTTTTGATGAAGTTTTCCTTCGATTCCTTATTTGAAATATGAATTTCTTGACTTCCAGTTTATGACCTGGCATGTAAGGAGTTTCAATATTTTTATTCCTAATAACAATTCTAAAAAAAACCCCAAAACAAAAAACAAACTTAAAAGATTAATTTTCTTAAACCTCTGAGAAGTGAGACATCAAGACAAATTTCTGCCCATCCCCTAAATGGAAAGATGGTTAAATGCAGAGAATCATAACTAATGAAAGCAGAAACATCCATAGGAAAATTGGCACCAGGGCAGGAATGAATTGCAGTTGCCAAATTGCTAGATACTTGGTGTGGACAAGTCCAAGGAAGAGTTTGGTCATGCTGAGGTAGAAGTATTGAACACTTTTATTTTACTACCTGCAGCTCACTAGGTTCTCATAGTACAAATAAGAGAAAAATCCCGTTTTTCTGGCAGTGGGACAGGAAAGGTAAACATTTTGAAAAACACAGGCCAGAGCATTCTGGTCCTCTAAACATCTGCCCTCAAAGGAAACTATTTTACCAGCACCTAACCTACTGATGTTTTATGAGAGCCCAACCATCTACAGGAAGGGAAATACAGAAAGACCTTGGTGTGTGAACACAATTTGTTCCAGAAACATGCTTGTCATCCAAAGTGCTTGTATACCAAAGCAAATTTCCCCAGAAGAATAGCATAAACTCAAATGATTTGTTCCACAACCCAAAAATGTTCATATAAAAATGATGACAATACTGTAATATAATATAAAATAAAGAAAATATAACATATAAATATAAATAAATTAACCTGCCTTTACCTTTGAGAACCTTCATAGCGGTTATAAGGGAGATGAGAGTGAATTTACTACCACTAACAGAATCACTGCTAACTATTGCATAGTGGAGTCCTTTTCTTTCCATGCAACTTTAATAATAGATCTACCCATGGACACGTTCTTTGGCCTCCTTTTGAATATGGTGTGGATGTGTGACATTGCACATAATCCTACAGTGAGAAAATGAAAAACCATTGACTCCATTATAATCATGTGACATTTAGTGTCATGTAGTACTTGTATTACAAGACACTGTTTATTTATCAAGTTAAAATCTAATTAGAAACATTTGTTTTACAGAACACTCGCAGAATAAGTTGCTTGCAATCTAAGATTTCACTGTGCTCAACTTCCACTCCCTTGAGCCTTCCACATGAGGTAGAACCAATTTCAGCCCCTCCCCTGCCTGTCCCATCGAAAAGGATATGGTCACACACAGTGAGCTATGAGAACAATCACAGTCCATTCTTACATGCCACAGTCCCTACTGGAGCCCAGGAACAATGCCCACTCTGCTAAGATGGACACAGCTGCCCCACCTGCTAGGTGACAACATCCATTGCTGTAGCCATATACTCAGCCATTCTCCCTCCCCAATCCAAGCCCCCACTTTGTGTTACCCCACCTAACCCTGTTCCACCCCCCCCCATCCCACTCATAAAAGGCCCAGCTCAATAGATTGCAATTGAACTGTCCTTTGGAGTTACGATGTCCTATGCATGTATAGGGTTACCTGACAGTTCTCTGTACTTTCTGCTTAAATTTGTCATGAAAACAAATGCTCTAAAAAGCAAAGTCTTTTTAGAGAATGTCCTTCTTTTGCCTTTCATTGAATTACTTTCCCCATAGTATTTATAATACCAACATATGATGGAGTATATGTGTGTACATTACTGACTTATTTTGGTTTTTGTCTTTGAAGAGTAGGACTTTTGCCCTCCTTTGTTCATTGCAATATTCCCAGAGTCTAAAATATATTTTTACAAAAGCATGAACTCATTAAATATTTGTCAAAGAAATTCTTAATGCTAAAATTGATAATCAGAGAATTCTCTTGTTCTCATCCTGTACTTCATCCTAGAGAATATTTTTCCTCACTGAACTCCTGGAGACAACATTTTTCCTCAAAGACTACGTCCAGGGCCAGGGATTTAGCTCAGTGGTTCCAGCACCTGCCTTGCAAGTGCAAGGGGCCCAGTTCAATCCCCGGTAACCACATACAAAAATGCTGGATGTAGAGACTCACACTAACCAGCAATCAGTACCACATACCACACACAGTGCTGGGCACGGTGGCCCACGCCTGTAATCGTAGCACTTGGGAGGCAGAGGCAGGAGGATTGCTGTGAATTCAAGGTTGAGCTCAGGGCCAGCCTGAACTACAAAGTGAGACCCTGTCTCAAAAAAGTCCCAAAGTATGAACACAGCCAGGGCAGCATAGTGGGGCTTCACTAATTACAGTACGTTAGTGGGGAGAGTAGGGATCACTCTTTCCAAGGAGAATCATAAAGCCTGCCATAAATAATTCAGTGTATAATGATAATAGTAACATATGGGATATTTATCATATTTTTATGTTTGCTGAGCTTGCCTTTAATGCTACATGTGGGAGAGTCAAGAAGTCTTTCCATTAAAATGCATTGATTCCAAAATTCTCAGATTCAGTAGAATTCAACCGATAAGTCATATCTGTGCCTCACACCACCTGCTCTAAAGCTATGCAGTTAAAAGGAAGAGGATTACGGGCACTTCTGTATACAGAAACAGCCCAATGTGCTTGTGCGGTGAGCAGAACCATGAGGCAGCCAGCCCACCTGGGTCAGAGAGGCACATGAACAGCCTCAAGGGCAAAGCCCCTTCCTTACCTTGGAGAGAGACGCGGGGATATCCCTCAAGTTCAGCTGCAGCAAGTTTCCAATGACAGGAAGTGGAGTTGGGCCGGGGGGAAGTCTTTCCCCTTTGTGACTTTTTGTCCACACCAAAAGGAAAATCAGAGCAGTGACAGAAATCAGAAGAGCAAGAGTAGTGACTCCCAGAAGCTCCATTTCAGCAGCTGGATGTTAGCAACGCCTGCACTTGCGAGCAGGAGCAAAGCCTGTGCAAAGGCACGCTCTGCTCAGTGAGGGCTGCTCTGAATTTTGGACTCGGGAAAAAACTGGCATAGGTTTGTTTACACTGCTACAGTTTGGGATCAAGAAGCTTGGCCCCTGTTTCCCACCTCTTAGAAAGGTGCAACTTTATGTGCTTGATTTTTCTAAGCATCTCTACTGCATATCTTTCTCAGCATGGATGATTCGTTACATAAAAAGGTGCATTTTATTTTTCACAGATTTTTTTTGAAACTTCAACTCATAAACTTTTTATTTTTAAATTGATCTTATTGGTACTTTTTATATATACACCTTTAATATTTTATATATCACCTTTAACATTGAGAGCTTGTACCTGTACATGACCCATCTTGATTCTCATTTATCACCTTTCCCCTGCCCTCTATATACATAAAACTTGTTTTCTTTTTCTTTTACTGTCAAGTTTTTCTTTCCTTTTTTATTTCCCCTACCCACCTTTTCCCTTCTCTTCTTGCACATTTTCTTCATATTCCATATTACCTATCATACATTTTGGCTATCATTTACACCTTGTGCTTGCAAAGCAGGCGCTGGAACCACTGAGCTAAATCCTCAGCCCCAAGTTTATCATTCTTTATGGCTGATTAATATTCCATTTTATGGAATACCACATCTTTTTTATCCAGTCCCTGTCAACTCACAAATTTTTTAAAAAGTAGATCAGATGCTCTGAAATCTGATTTGGAAAAGCACAGTTGTTAGGTCTGTTCATTTCCTCTGACATCATTTTCATTATGTTTCTCGTCAGTCAAAAATCTCCATGTCCATCAATAGAGGAATAAACATACAAAATGTAGTATATACATTCAAAAGAACGTTATTCACTTCAAGAAAGGAGACATTTTAAGGTGTGCTTTCATATGATGAAATTTGAAAACACAATATTCAAGATAAGCGGGCTGGGAATTTAGCTCAGTGGTTCCCGTGCCTGTCTTGCAAGCGCGAGGGCCTGGGTTTGATCCCTGGTAACCACATATAATACTGGGCGTGGAGACTCATGCCCAGTAGCAACCAGTACCAGATACCACAGTGCCGGGCGTGGTGGCTCACACCTGTAATCCCAGCACTCGGGAGGCAGAGGCAGGAGGATTGCTGTGATGTGAGTTAGAGGCTGAGCTCAGGGCCAGCCTGAACCACAAAGCAAGACACTGTCTAAAAAAAAAAAGATAAGCACACCCCCCAAAAAGAATAAATATTATGTAATTCAACTTGTATTAGGTATTTCAAACAGTCAGATTAACACAGAGAAAAAGTAAAATAGGTCACTAGGAGTTGGAGAAGGAGAAAATGAGGAGTTATTGTTTAACAGGTACAGACTTTCTGTTTGGCATGTTAGAACAATTCTGGAAATGAATAATGATGATAATTGTATAACTGTGAATGTACTTAACACCCCTGAATGGTTTTCTTTAAATGTGGTTAAAATGGTAAATTTTATGTTGTGCGTATTTTACCATGATAAAGAAGAAGCGGACTGGGGATTTAGCTCAGTATTTCCAGCGTCTGCCTAGGAAGCGCAAGGTCCCAAATTCTATCTCCCATAACCATATTCAACAACGCTGGGCATGGTGACTCGTACCCACCAGTAATCAGAACCACATGCCACAGTGTCGGGCGTGGTGGCTCACACCTGTCATCCCAGCTCAGGAGACAGAGGCAGGAGGATTGCTGTGAATTTGAGGCTTACCTGGGCTACACAGGGAGGTCAAGACCAGATTGAACTACAAAAAAGCGAGACTCAGTCTCAAAAAAGAAAGAAAGAAAGTGTTTACTAAGTTGGTACTATTGTTGGAAAATGTTATACAATTATATTTGCATTTGAAATAACCTATGTCTGCAGGTAGCAATTGGCTGCTGGGCTGGGTAGATCATTTGGCCCCAAGTTTAGCCTGGGGCTAAACATAGTTGTTGGCAACGATGTTTCAAGTGTGATAGCTGGGAACTACTCTTCACGTTCACACAGGGTCAAAATGGCTTCATTCCAAACTTTCCAAGTGTATCTTGGTGCTGCAAGAAAGGAAAGTGGAATAGCACACAAAACTGTGAAAAGTTATAGCAGAACTGTTTAAACATCTCTGAAATTGAGAGAAACAATCCTGTTAAAGCTTTTAAAAGTTTAAAAAGAAAAATCTTACAGAACTCTCACGCAAGTCAGAGGGTCCTTCGTCCTAAGTAGTCAAGTAAAGTTTACAGGACATTCATTACTTTCCTTCATTTTTAAAAATCAATTGTGAGGTTTGGCCACGTGTTTCATTATCATTCTTTCCATTTTCTTGTTATCTTTGCTTTTTGTTTTTTCAGATGACTTTTTCTCTTTTTTGACAGAGGTTTTGTCTTGTTACTCCCATCACTTGTACTTTTTTTTTTAATCTCCAGAACTTCTTGAACTACCCTTTTCATCATTTTCTTTCTTCATTTCTTTTGTGGAGGGATCGCTGTTCACTTTTGCAGCAGAAATCAGCTATCCTTGCAGCTCAGTGCCGTGAAAGCGTGTGAGACATGTGGACATCTCTGCGCTTGAAGACACAGTTATAGTAGCGTGTTGCCCTAGTATTTGAGCATTTGTAAATACATTTGTACTTAGAATCTTCCATATTTGCCAAAGAGGTTCTTTAAACCAGCAGCTTTCATATTGGAAGAAAATCCACTAATCTAGATATTTTTAGCTGAGCTTCCACTGCTACCACTAGCACTCCTACACTCCGTTAGTTATCTTCAATGTCTTATCTTTAGGTTACTTTGAAGAGTTCTTAGACCAGCAGCCCCAGTAGATGAAGATCTTCTCTTCAAAGTGTCCCTTTCTTTGTCTCCAGATTCTACTTTCTTAGAACGTCCTCTGGCTGCCTTCTCGACAGGCCCACCCTTTGTGCTCTCTTCCTTCTCGCCCTCTTTCTGGCTCTCACTCACCCATGATTCTTGCTGTCCTCCTCTGGGCTCTGTGCCATGGCATCCTGCCCATTCTTTGGTTACCTGCTTCAAATCTGTCATTTCCACATTTGGACCTGTTTCCCAGAGATCCTCACCATCAAAATCCAGAGTGATGGTACCTTCAGCCTGGATTGTGACCGAGGGCTTGTCATTCTCAGCTTTTGCACTCACATTTGCTTCTGTCTCTTCACAAGCTGGATGATCAGCTTCAGCTCGATCCAAAGAAAGAGTTTGGGGTTCTTCTTGTGTACCTTTGATGGAGGTGCTGGGAGTCGGCAAAGCAGACGGAGTAGACGGGACATGTCAGGTTCAAGATCCCAGGTCAGAGCCAAACCCTGCATGCAGAACTTCCTGAAGGTTCCCATGAGATGTGGATGACATCGAGGACGCCCAGTGCCACAGGAGCCCGCTCTCACGACCCCTGTGGGTAGCCCATGCTCCATCTCCTAGACACAGTGAATGCTTTTATTTTTGCCTTTATTCTTTCTTTCCTCCTTTCTCTTCACCTTTGCAATAAACTTTGGGTACCATTTTCAACTTGTACTTTCCAAATTTTTGAGACACAGGGATCTGGAATATTTTTGATTGGCAGTCTTTTTTTTTTTTTTTTTTTTTGAGACAGGGTCTCGCTTTGTAGTTCAGGCTGGCCCTGAGCTCAGCCTCCAATTCACATCACTGCAATCCTCCTGCCTCTGCCTCCTGAGTGCTGGGATTACAGGCCTGAGCCACCACGCCCGGCACTGTGGTATGTGGTACTGATTGCTGCTGGGTGTGAGTGTCCACACTCAGTACAGTATATGGTTACCAGGGATCGAACCCGGGCCCTTGCGCTTACAAGACAGATGCTGGAACCACTGAGCTAAATCCCCAGCCTGCCAAAGCTGTTTTTAAGGGAACAATTTGACATTTTGGCAAAGCCAGCCAAGAAATAACACCATCACCAGAATCTGCTTTATCTTTCTCATTTTTCTGTCTTGGGTGTTAGAAAAGTATTTTTGCCTTGTTCAGCTACAATTTCCTGACTTTCAATGTCTTTTTTCTCTACATCTTCTGTTGCTTCTGGTTCTGTTGACTCCTGAGGTTCTCATTCACCTCTGAATATGTCGGGCAGGTCATGGAGGCAGAACCTTAGGTAGTATATATGGTGCCTGGCCCTTCCCGCTCTAGCATTGCTCCCCTGCTCACCTTCCGGGCTGCCATGATGTTTCTGCCTCGGAGCTTGCAGACCATGGACTGAAACTCCTGACTCTACAGGCTGAATTAACCTTCTCCTTCAAGTTGTGGGTGTTGGGTATCGATTCCCAGCAATGAGAAAACGAATACAGATACCTCTCCATATCTATTGAAATCACTTGTCCATTTTAATATTCTTTTAAAAAACTGTTTTCCTCTTGTGCATTCTTTCTAATTCTTTACCTTCTCACTCCCTTTTTTAAAATACTATTCTAATGCAAAATTCATCCCAATTAGGGCCAGGTATTTAGCTCAGTGGTTCTGGCGTCCACCCTGCAAGTGCAAGGGCCCGGGTTCCATCTCTGGTAACCACATACAATGCTGGATGTGGTGGCTTACACTTGTAATCCCAGCACTCGGGAGGCAGAGGCAGGAGGATTGCTGTGATGTGAGTTTGAGGCTGAGCTCAGGGCCAGCCTGAACTACAGAGACCTTGTCTCATTAAAAAAAAAAAAAAAAAAGTTGTTTGTGGTGGATGGTATTAATTCCAGTGTTTATGTGGATTGAGCATATGCATAGACCGATTGCAATTTGAGAATCTTGGGGTGAAAAACATGTGAAATGGAATCATAAATGAGGTCCAGTGAGGGGAAAATGAGCACGTGCTTGTCTGAAACTGTCAACAACAGCCACAGCTGGAATTCACAGGAAGGAGGAGACGTGGAGCAGGACAGGCAGGCATCCGAGGAAACAGAAATTCCTGGTTTGTCAGAACTTTCCTTTTATATCTGAATTCCATTTAGGATTATCATATCTATTAAGATGCAAACTCTGGTATACTTGTGAATGGAGAAAACCAATTCAAGAAAGTTTTTTCCAACAAACTACTTGTTTCAACAAACTCTTCTGGCCTTTTCATCCCTGTACCGGCCACTTACTGCAGGTGGGCTACCGAAGAGGGGTATGACCTGGGGAAGTCAAGGGAAACTTAGGCAGAGGGACTCAGCTGAAAGCTAACTGCGTGAGCAGTTCTGGCAAGTAAAAGGCTGAGCTTCCTCCCTGGGGACAGGGTGTCGAGTCACGGCTGCCGCCAGCCCATCCTCGCGCTGTTCGGCACCTCTCACTTCACAGGACGGGAAGGAGAGCTGCTCCTCCAGATCCCAACGTTGGGCTCATCTTCCTGGAGTGAGGTCTCGCACCACCCAGCTCATCTAGAGCACTTTTTCCAAGCCCTGCAGAGAGCAAAGAAAATCATCTTCTGCATCACTCTCAGCCCTCCACTTACCCTTTTGCTCACCTCTACTTACCTCCCATTGCCCTAAATTATAATTCCCTCAGAGGACAATGTAAAGGTGACAGCAAAGAGCTTGGGAATCTGAGTAGTTCAAGCCCTTATCTTGTTATCTTAATCCGACGATTTTGAGTAATCTCTTTAAATTCCAGCTATAACAGGGAGATAACATTGAGCCTCATAGGGTTGAAAAAGAAAATGTCTATAGATGAGGACCTGTGCCTTCCTGAGTAAGAAAATATCACTGAGGAGGGGCTTGCAGTGCACAGGCTTTCAGAGACACCAACTGAAGGGGATCCAGTAAACTGCACTTTAAAATGCAACCGCGTGTGGTTCTCTCACTGCCTCAGAAAACTCCTGTTATCACCACCGACCTCCTCAGCAGGCTGGCTGGCTCCCAGCTGGAAGAATGAACAACGATTCCTAGAAACCACTGGCCGGGCTGATGCTCACTGGTGCCCTGTAGCACCCAGCTGTGCTAAGTACCCCCAGTGGTACTTAGCACAGTTACACTGGTCTGTTTAATTGCTGTACCTCCCCACCACCCCACAAGGCTACTAGTGCTAGGTGTTAGTACTGAGTTCTCAATTGCTCTTTCTAGGAAGAAATGTTGTTGAAGAGGAAAAACAGAAATAAGAAAGAAAAATGGATTCAAAGAGATGATAGGGAAAAACAATGGAGACACAGGTGCTAGAAATAGGGATTCTTAGTCCATTTGATGCTATTCTGTAGCTTCTGTTTAGATGTCCCCCGAAGCTTCATGCAGAGGTGGCTGGATCTAGGGTGTGATGCTGGTGCTGGGATCAAGGGGATGGGATTACTACATCTGTTCAGATTGCTTTGGTGCAGCTCTGGGTGTGCATGATGGGAAGGCCCAGCTGGGTGTGGGTGGTGTCACCAAAGGGCAGGTGGCCTGGAGAGGAGAAAAGGGACCAGTAGTTCTGCTGCTGCTGCTGCTGCTTTGCTATTTCCCTGCTTTTCCGCTTTCTGCCTATTGCGAACTATTTCTCATCTGTGATGGCCTCCTTCAGGCCATAATGCTTTGGAACCAGCCAACTATAGATTGGAACCTCCACAAACTGTGAGCCAAACAACCTCCTCCTTAACTTTGGGCGTTGGGTGTTTTGTCTCAGCCATGAGAAAAGTCACTGAGACACCATAACAGGGTATCTGCAGCAGGGCAGTTTATAATGAGACCTACTGGCTCCCAGTTACGGAGGCTGGAAAGTCTGAGATCAGGGGACTAGTATCTGGCTAATTTCCATGCTAATTTCTTCAGAAAATGGTTGATTGGTCACATTCTACATTTTCTCTCACTTTTCATTCTGTACAGAGCCAGGGTAAGAAGGCTTCAAGTCCTTAGTCTTTCTCTTCCCATTTGCAATTTTCTTTAAAGTATTTTCTCTTGCATTTTACTATATGTAGTTAAAAGAAGCCACTTACATGCTTCCATATTTTGCCTTGACATTTTTCACTAGAACTGGGGGTGGAGCTTTGTGGTAGAGCATGTGCTTTTCTTGGGTTTGATTCTAGTTCATCGCTCTTAAATTCTGCCTTCCAGGAACCATGGCATGGATACAGTTCAGCCAAACTCTTGATCACTTCGTAACGAGGATGACCTATATTCCAGTGTTCAATACCTTGGTCCTGTTATGTGAGTCCTTCTCACAGCAGCCTGCGTTGTCGGGCTGTTCATCTTTCCCAACACTCTGACCACTTTCCTCATCTCTGTGGCGTTTCAGACTTAGCCTACAGCTCTCTCGTGAATCTTTACCAGAATTGTCCTGAGCACTCCATTCATGGGCTTTTTCTAGCCTGTTTCTCCAAATTCTTTTAGCTTCTAGTCATGATCCAATCCCAAAGCCATTTTCTCATTTTCAGGTACTTGTTATAGCAATACTCCACTTTTCTGACACCAACTTCCTATTGTAGCTCATTTTTAGAGGTGTGTCACAGATCGCTGTGGGCTGGGTCATTTATAATGAATGGTAATTTCTCCCCATTCTGCAGGCTGTGAAATCCAAGATCAAGGAACTTACAACTGCTGAAGGCTTTGGCTCTGTGTCATCTCATGGCAGAAGGCAGGACAGGAGGTGAGAGGGAAATAGGAAGGGAAAGAGGGAGAAGTACATACACACAGAAGAGCACCTCACTGCCTTGATGACGCTAATCCATTCACCCTGCTCTCATGGCATAACCACTGTTTAGGTCCCAACTTCCATCATTATTGCACTGTGGACCAAGTTTCCAACACATGACGTTGAGGAGGCACATTCAAACCAATATATGGTAACAGAAGTGAGTACAACCGCATTGCAAGTTACAATCTATGTAATAAGACACAAGCAGTGAGTAATGAACAATCTGTAACAGAAAATTAGTTCTAATGATAACCCAGACATTAGGATAAAGTTGAGAAGCTGACCCAGGCTGTTGGGATGTTCCTAGACGGTTGTAGTTGGTGTTTGATACCCAGCTAGCTTACCTCATAGCTGCTGAAGCCATAAGTCAATGTGTTTTATTTTGTATTTGTATGTGCACTGTGCTGTCCTATATGGAAATTATTTGCTCAGAGACAAAAACATACTTGATTCCTACAGATGAGGTAAACTAACATTTCTCAGCAACTGCCATGTATAAATCACAGTGGTAAGTGCATCAATATTCCTACCTGAACTCACTGAAGAGTTGCCAGGCAAGGATAAGTAAACAGGTTTATAAATGTTTGGTAACTACCCTCAGGCACGCATTAAATCCTGACATAGAGTTAGCTTAACCTGTAATTCTTTCTGTTCCACTACTCACTTGCCTATATAACCTCCATTTCCACACTCATCCCTTGGTTCTATCATGTAACATAAGTCATATGGGCTGACATGATTTCTAATAAAATGCTTTCATGATGGCATGATGGCATACACCTATAATCACAGCATTCAGGAAGCTGAGGCAGGAGGATCACATCAAGTTCAATGCCAGCCTGGTCTACATAGAGAACTTAAGGGCAGAATGAACTATGCAATGAGATCTTGTTTCAAAAATACAGTGATATCTTGGTTCTCGAACTTAATTCTTTCCATTTTAGTCGCAAACTGAATTGGATAAGAACCAAATCAAACTGAGTGGTTGGGTTCAATGTTCACCTTAATGGGAAAGCTTGACTTTGTAGGGAACAGGGGAAGGAAACGTAATTAGAATCTTAGCGGTAAGTTCCACTCTCCTGTGAGTCTGACAGCACAAGGTGAAATAATATTTAGGCAGAAATGAAACTTAGAAAAGAAGCTGAGCTTGGGCCTGATCCATTCCTCTGGACAGCAAAAGATGGCAGACTGGAGCTTGCCACATCTTTTATTCAGTACATCTGGAGCCAGTCATGCTATAGGTCACTCAGAGCGCAGTATTTTCTGCTATGTCAGAAGTAACAAATGTCACTCAGATGGCTGTTCTCTCAGGAATAACAAAGAGTGGGTCATTCAGAGGGCAGCATATTCAGTACATCAGAACAGTAAGGAACTGCAGATGAAGGTCCTGGTGTAGTTCCGCCCTGGAGCGTCACAGCACCTGGGACCACGGGGGATTTTGTTGTTTCCAGAGGCAAAGACAGAGTCAAGTCCTCGGGTCCGCATGTGTCATATCCACAATTTAATGTTTGCTGGTTTTGTCTCAACTTAGTTCAATTCCTTTTAACTTTCCTCCTTTTTGGAATAGGAATGTTTACCCTGTGCCACTGCATATTGGAAGAACTTAACTTTCTTTTACAGGGGGTCACAGATACGAGTCTGCCTTAAACTGCAGTCGAGGCTGGATTTGGACTTTCAGCATTCCCAGCTGATAAGACTGTGGCAACTTTTTAAGAGATGAACCAAAAGTGTTTTGTCTGAGGTGAACAAGAGCCTTCTGGGGACTAGGGTGGGATGCCACAGTTTAGATTTACATTGCTTAAGTCTCATGTTCGGAGGTAATGCTTTTAAAAGGTGATTGGATCATGGGGATACTGGATTAAGTCAATGAGGAGTTCATGGCTGAGGGTGGTTTTAGGAGGCAAGGGCTTGGGGGCGGGGCAGTCACTGGGCATGTGACCAGAAGGGTACATTCTTTTTTTTCCCTGGCTCTTCTTTCTGTTCCTGACTGTCATGGTGTGAGCAGTTTTCCTCTGCCATGTTCTCTCACCATGTTGTTTATGCCTTGGAGCCATACAACTATGGGCTGCATCCTTTGGAACTGTGAACTGAAACAAACTTTTTCTTTAAATTGTAGGTGTCAGGCATTTTGTCCTAACAGTGCAAAAGGGATGAATATTTTCACCAAGCACCACTTCAGGCTGTAGCAACAGATACAATCTTCAGTCAAATGCATAATCAGTCTCCGAATGTATAGAGCTTGGTTTGTGTTAATAGACACTAGGCAGGTAACGAGAAGAGAGGATTAATAGGTGTGGAGAACAGGAGACTACGGTGAACACGCAATTCAGTGTGACCTCCTTAAGGAGGTGATGAAGGCTCATGAACAATTACAAAAGAAAAGTCGATGCCATAAGGTAGGAAGAATAAGCCACGTAGATGGTATATTATACACAAAGAAAAAGAAACATGGCTAGAAAGATCAGCAGTGGTCAGAGATTGCAGACCCTTGTGTACATTATTTGGGACCTAGCACTAAAGCAATTAGAAGCCACAACCTTTAATTAACAAAATTCTTTCTTCACTGCTAGGGCAGAAAAATCATTTCATCTGAATACCTACCAAAAGCCCACAGAATGAGTTTGGGTTAGTAGAAGCCCCCTAGTCTATAGCAACTAAGGTGGGACCAGGAGGAACTTGTAAAAGTGTTCCTCTTCCCCAAACTCCCAATTTTATTTATTTATTGAGACAGGGTCTCACTTTGTAGTTCAGGCTGGCCTTGAGCTCAGCCTCCAACTCACATCACAGCAATCCTCCTGCCTCTGCGCCTCCCGAGTGCTGGGATTACAGGCGTGAGCCACCATGCCTGGCACTGTGGGATGTGGTGCTGATTGATGTTGGATGTGAGTCTCCATATTCAGTATGTATGTGGTTACCCGGGGATTGAACCTGGGCCCTTGCACTTGCAAGACAAGCGCCAGAACCACTGAACTAAATCCCCAGTCCCGCAAACTCCCAATTACCATTCTCTTCTGGCCCAACAGCACTGCTACAAGTGTCCCCAAGAGGGAATGTTTCCCAGGCAGGGACTCAGGTCTAATTCTGACTTGTGGGCCGATACCGTCCAACTTAGTGAAACCAGTTACATTATATCACTGCCAGTCAAAATTTATATAAATTGTATTCCTTCTGCCTCAATGTCTCTCCTCCTTTCCTTAAAGTACTGTAGTTCTCAGGGAAGACTTTTTCTCTTTACGGGGACAAAATATCCAACACCCAAAGTTAAAGGAGGAAAGGCCTATTTATCTTAGTTTTTAGAAGTTTCATATCATAGTTTGCTGGCATCAAGGCAGGATGGCAAGGCAGGAGAGCACTGCAGAGGAGAAAGAGTTCCTAGTGGGCAGAGGCAGCAAAGTAGTAAAGAAGCACCATAAGGGCTGAGAGCAGCCCTCTTTCTGCCCCTTACACTCTAGCCAGGCTACAAGCCCTTAGGGCACTCACCACTCAGATTCAGGTTGGGCTTTCCCATTATCCACACCCAGAACTGTACTAAACCAATCTCTGAACTTAGTCACATACCCTTGACCCCAGCATGACATCCCCCTATATCCAGCCACTGTGAAAAGCCCACCTATGACTGTATGTGTCTTGCGAGAATGTCTAGACACAAGCAGCGCATTTAGACCTAATTGGCTTGATGTTGTTCTGTCCTCCCTATCACACTTCTACTGCTGGCCCTGTCACACAATCAGAGCATCCTTTGTTAAATTAAGGACTCAGGACGTGTAGAAAACCTGTTTTTAAAAGTCTTATTCCAAGTAGGCAATAGCCTGCCAAAAGTATAAGCCTTTAAAGTTAAATTCAACCAGCAAATAAGTTGGCTATCTAGCTGAAAAGGTTAAGACAATCTTGGGAGTATGTCAAGCCAGAAAATAATGAAGATATAGAGGAAAAACAAAACAGACATATATAGTCGCTGATAGTAAAATAATTTTATTTAATTTCTTACTTTAAAAAAGGTAGCATTTCACATATAAATTTAAACTTCAAGATTACAGTATATATTTGTCAAAAGGAACATCCCTGAAGGACAGCGAGACTTACAGCTCACTGAGTGGGCACAGGGAAGCTCACTCCATGGAGTTTAAGTGGAAGTGTTCTCTTTAAAAATTCACAATGACAAGTCCCTGCCACCAGGGCTGGTGGGTGATAAGAAAACCCACAGGCATCACTCTGGGGAATAGCTCTTATGGGAATAAGAAACATCTCTAAAAATGAAAGCACAAAGGTCAATGATCTAGAGTTCTCACAACAATCATTTATCTGCAGCAATAATACAACAAGAGTTTATTTTTATAATTCAAAAGTTCTTTTAAGGAGGGCTAAAGAACATAAAATTCATTTAAAAAGAAAATTTATAGAAGAAAATGAGCAGAAATGAAATTTTCTCCATATTACATACAAATGCCTAAGGCCCAGGGAAAAGACCCTTTCAAATCTGGGCATTCCTTTCCCAAATAAAGTGTTTGGCACAACCCATCAGCTGCCAGGAGCCTGACAGCTGAGTGTTTTCTGGAAGTGGTCCCATGACTTTTCTATCCGGCTTCAAACAGTGTACACAGTGGTATCCACAAGCTGCACAAATTCAGGCCTAATATGCAGCAAATGTTCCAGGAAAGTTAATCTGAGGGAAAAAAAGGTCCAGATGAAGTAGATCTCCTATAGCCACAGGCGAACACTGTCATGTTCTTAGGGAAAATTAAATTCATTGGTTGCCCAGGAAGGCAAGGGAATGTGACTTCCTACTGAACGTAAAAGTTGGAAAAACATTTTGATTTTAGCATCCCATGGCCAGGACAAAAGAATAAAGATGACCACGGATGCTTTCTAGTTTACTGTTGTTCACATCTGGTGAACAACATCAAGGAGAAGCAATGTGGAAAGCGTATTAGAAAGCACTGGTGGCCCTAGGAGTTGGCGTTTAGATAGAAGTGCGGGGGCAAATCAATGTGCCCAAATCCAGTTTTAAAACGAAAAACTTCCTGCAATTATGATACAACCCTCTGAAGTGAGTGTTGAGGAACTGTACACAGCTGTACCAGTTACAGCCATTCCACTCTCAGACAGCCAGAGTGGAGAGGTGACCCAGAAGGAGTTTCCTGTGGCTGAAAACCAGATACAGTACCTTAGTCACATAGGGCCTGGGGCATCAACACTGACAACCATCACCCAACTGAGGCAACGCACAGCTTCACAGCAAAGATTTTATCTTTCTAAAACTTTAAACCAAGCCCTTTTTATCTCTAACCATATACCAATGCAATAAACTAGTGATTAGGAATTTATGAGGAATCTCTGATGGGGTGGCAAAGCACATGTCCCTGTAGGCCACCAACCTGACTATAGGAAAACAATGGTGCAAATCTTATCAAGTAAATGGTTGCTCAAAGTGGAAGATCCTTTCCTGGGGAACCTCAGTGGCCTGGATGTTAAACATATGACTGAATATTGACCTGGACCTGGACTCCAAAGAGAGTCTGGGTCCCCAGTGCATCAATCTTCTCTAACTTACCATGTCTGGCAGTCTTCTCTGTCATCCTATCTCTTGAATGGCTGAACACACGTCCCCTGGGACCAATGTAAACATTATCCAATAGATCTCAGCTTAGAAAAACACAGCTTGTTATATATTTAGTGTTTAACATTCCAGTGCAGGCAGTATCTTAGCATAAACTTTCTCTCATTTATGAGTACCAGTTTAAAAAAGAACACATACAGGATACTTGATAAAACTGTGGCTGAAAAGACCATTTGAATGCCAGACAGCTGGCTCTATCCTGCAATCAGCTGATAAACTAAGACTGTCTTAAGAGAGCCAGACAGACAGAGTGCAAATTCTCTGTAAGTCCGAAGAGTCCATATAACCACTGTTCCCACTTTGCCCCTTGGGCCACATTTGATATGGGAGAACATTTCCATCTCTTGCATCAACCTGTGCTCTTCTTGTTTTGGATGATGTTCTCTCCAGAGGGCTCAGGGGCCTCCTCGGGGGGCAGGGAACTTTCTCTTCCAGTCTTAACATCTGAATATTTCAAAGCACAAGAGGAGTCCATGAACATGTTAGGGATATTGCTCCCAAAGTAGATCTTACTGTTAGAAGCAATGGCCTCATATTTTTTGAGCTCCAGATATTCCGGGGTCAATTTGTGCTGTGTGGGAGTAAACAAGAGCAAAGACATCAGGATATTTTGGTGTGACAGACGTCTCTTTTTTCCTACACTGCTTTCCTAAGCTTTGTGATCCATCTTCTCTTTATGGTAATGGCATTCAGCATTTGACTGAGAATTCATTTCATAAACTCCTGTCTTAATGTAGGGAATTCTCTTGATTCATTTAATAGACTGGGAGGCTTAGAAGAACACATAACTAGTGATAATATCTACAGAGTGACCTTTGGGCCTATAAAGTACTTTCAGATTCATGTACACATTCTTTCTTCATCGAGCTGAATTCAAGTGGAAAGTGACCTGGAGTTTCTGCTCATTCTAATGAGAGAGACATATAAGACAACGGATCAAACTTCCCACCTTTAAGGAAAGGCCTTGGCTTATAGCAAGCTGCCTGTGATTCTGCCCAAATTCTAGACCTGGAGATCTGGAGAAGTCACCAGATCTGGCATCTTACTTCCATCAGAAAGCTGACCACTTAAATTGTGTGTAATAGTGAAACCAGATGTGTGCTGACCACAGACTTCCCTCCCTGGCAGTGTTTTGTTTGTAGTTCAGAGTCCCTGAAAAAGGAAGTAAACCCAAGCCATCACTAGGAAAGCAGCGCAAAGAACCACGTACCTTGTTGGAGATGGCATATTTGTGTGCAGCATAATACTCGGCATCTGCTTTTGCCTTCTCTCGTGCCAGAAAGGCAGCATCTAGCAGGTAAAACACAGTAATGGTGTTTAAAACAAAGCTAAGACGCTAACCTATTCCCTGAGTTGGCTAAGAGCCCCCTTTGTGTTTAACATTTCAAATGCTCACCTTACTTTAAGTTACATTAGCAGCTTTCAAATCCCAGTCCCCAGCCAGCTGTTTCTGAAGGGGACGTACTCTTGTCACAGCTCATCTGAGTCACCTCATTTCTGCCCTGAGTGCTTCCTTCTTCTATCTCATCACCCATCCAGGCTTCAAGTAAAATAAGCCCAGACACAAAATCTCTCTTCTACTTATTTCATTTCCAGATTCTCCAAATATGACACAGTGTCAGTTAACACAGAAAGAAAGGAAGCAGCTGAATATATGCTAGTGTCCCGGTACTGTGAGCTCAAAACATCAACATATCACTACAGGATTCCAGAAGTTCTGAGATTCTCCTTGAAAACTGGGGCTCCCCCCTAGTTAATTGGATGTGGTTGACAGATAAAAAGAAATTGGTGGGGGTTTGCAATTTAGCTTAGTGGTTCTGGCGTCTGCCTGGTAAGAACAAGGTCCCAGGTTCAATCCCCAGTAACCACGTACCACAGTGCCAGGACCACAGTGCCAGGACTGGTGACTCACATTCGTAAGCACAGTACTCTGGAGGCAGAGGCAGGAGGACTGCTCTGAGTCTGAGGCTGGCCTGGGCTACATAGTGAGTTCGGGGGCCAGTCTGACTGATAAAGCAAGACTCTTATCTCCAAAAAAAAAGCTGGTACTGGGGTTTATTATTTTGTACATTCTTTATAACTGGTTACAAATAATTATCATACTTTATCTGCTTGTGAATAAATAGCCAGTAAACCCCAAATTAAGGAAAGAAATCAAAAGATGAGCTAACAGAGTCACAAATCAAAGCAAGAATTAGAGATAAAGCATTAAGAGATATTTTGTTCAGAGTATTAGGCTAGTTGCTTCTTCCACAGCAGAACACTCGATTACTCCCACCCAAGACGGCCAAGGGCTGGTTCCCAAAGCACAGGTGGTGCAGGACGGTAGGACCCTCACACTCTCAGCAATGTACCTTCAATTTCAGAAATGCGCTTTTCAGTTTCTTTCTCCATCACCTTCTGCTGAAACCGAATTTTGGCCACTTGTGCAATCTTCTCCGCTTCTATAATTATAAAACAGAAGACACACTCAAAATATTTGTCTAGTTACTGAGATACTTAAAACCAGTAGCAAAGTTTAACATTTAATTATATAAGAATTTATGTGTAATTGTTTTTAACTTTTATTGATCCAAACAAAGGAATAAAGGGAATTTAATTTCCTGTTTCACTGTTCTATTTTGATGGTATAAATTTTGTAGCAAAAGGAAATATAACAGACTAATGCTTGCAGGCTGTGATGAGACTGTACAACAGTGGTTCACACTCCAATGGGGAAAAAGATAACACAGAACAAAAACAGCAATTAAATGCACAGTGATAGAGACAACTATTTAATGTAGCAGGAGAAAAAAACGGTAAGTTAAGCCAATGAAAATCTTCTAGATGGAATTTTATAGTGAAGTAAGGGATATGAGGGCAGGCCAGACAGCAGAAAGAAATGGTGGTATGAGTGAACAAGCCACAGTGAAGAGGTCTGTGGAGCAAGATGGCAAGACAAAAGAACAAACGCTAGAAGGCTTCTGTCTTGACTGACAGGTAAGAAGTTGAAAAGTGGGGTAACTCATCAGAATGTGAAAACAAGTGATGGGGGTGAATATACAAGGTACAAAGGTACCCTTGAGATGATTTAAAGTTGTATGGAAGAACATGTACCACACAGGTACACAGGAGAAACTAAGCACCCTTAGTCCATTTCTGGCTGAACCAATAGACTCATGGGGCGGGGCGGGGGAGGAAATATCCTCATTACACTTAAAATCAATTGGTGCTATTCTTAAAAGAACATTCTCAGTTCTACTGTTTAGCCAAAGAGAATGAACATAGCTGACTCTGCGTATATATAGGTTTATCTGGGAAGTCCATCAAATACACACAGAGAACACTCAGAAAAAGTGTCTATGCTAAATATGCATAGAATTTTATTCATATCATTATTCCCTAAACAATGTAACAGTTTAGATAACATTTCCACTGTAATAAGTATTAAAGGTAATCTAGTGTCATACGGAAATCATAAAGTTATGTGGGAAGTCATAGGGAGAATGTGTATAAATTATATGCAATACATGTTATTTTGCGTAGGAGACTTGGAGCACCTAGACTTTAGTATGAGCCCTGGCAGGGTATCTGGTAAGTGTGTCAGTGTTCCTGAATATGGATACTAAGAGAAAATCATACTTCATCTCAGGCCTCAGAAGAAAGAGAAAATTTTTAAATAGTTCTGTTTTTGTCATGTGGGAATAAACCAATGAAGATTATAATCAGACTTCTAGTTGTACAAATACGGTGGAGTAGGTTAATAAGAAAACCCTTCGGAGGCCGGGGATTTAGCTCAGTGTTTCCGGCGCCTGTCTTGCAAGTGCAGGGACCCGGGTTCAATCCCCAGTTAACCACATACAATAATGGGTGTAGAGACTCACGCCCAGCAGCAGTCAGTACCACATACCACAGTGCCGGGCGTGGTGGCTCACGCCTGTAACCCCAGCACTCAGGAGGCAGAGGCAAGAGGATTGCTGTGATGTGAGTTTGAGGCTGAACTCAGGGCCAGCCTGAACTACAAAGGGAGACCCTGTCTCAAAAAAAAAGAAAACCCTTCAGCTAACAACTTAAAATGTTAGACCAAATATAATAAGTATCCGGTAAAAATGAGAATTAACTCATGTCATATATTGGTACAAATTCCCAATGTTGGGGCCAGGGATTTGGCTCACTGGTTCTGGCACCTGTCTTGAAAGCGCAAGGGCCTGGGTTCGATCCCCCACTAACCACATACAATGCTGGGTATGGAGACTCACACCCAGCGGCAGCCAGTACCACACACCACAGTGCCAGGTGTGGTGGCTCACGTCTGTAATCCCAGCACTTGGGAGGCAGAGACAGGAGGATTGCTGTGATGTGAGTTTGAGGCTGAGCTCAGGGCCAGCCTGAACTATAAACCCTGTCTCAAAAAAACAAACAAACAAACAAAAAACCCCACAAAAACCCAATGTTGAGTGTGACTGTGTATTTAAAATGTACCAATATAGAATTCAATTAAAAATATATAACAAGTATGATTTTTAATGCATGGCAGGGTTCACAAGAGAGATCAAGTGACATAAGCAAAAAGAGCTGAGAGCCTGGATAGTGGCCACCCTGGAGATAGTTATACAAGAAAGGAAACGGGAATTGGGTAATAGTCCAAGCAGGGACAGGAAATCCAGCCTTGCAGTGCGATAAGTAAAACTCCTATATAAAACCAAGAGTTCTGCAGGTGGCATCTATAGTGAAAGGGGGACTGAAGAACTCTAACAACAAACAGGTCAGTAAATTTTCCTTTCCTTAGATATATTTCCAGTGACACTACACTTCAACAGTCTTCAAAGCAAAAGAGACAACAAAGAGTGATCACTCTAAAGGAACGAGACTGTGGGTATACTTGTAAACAGGTAGAAGAGGCCAAATAAATGGAATAACACTACAAGTAGTGCTTGGGGCAGAATTACCATTCAAGAATGATATAAAAGCATTTTTAGACAAAAGAAGACTTAAGTTTTCCAGTCCTTAGTATTGACTGAAAGAAAATAAACAAACCAAGAAACCTAGCAGCAGTAGGGGAACTGCCAGGGTTAATGCAGAGGAGAAAAAATTACTCAACACTCATAATCAAAGTATGTGTTAATTATAAGAACCAAAGATGACAATAATCAATGGGAAGATACAAGCAACATGGAACTAACATACAAGGCAACACACTATGTACAACTGGAGAACAGTGGTAAGAGTTTAAGCATTCCAAATTATTGTTCAAGAAGAAAACAGACTTTTGTCAAATATACTTGTTAACATACTTTACAGGTGATAACTAATTACACATTACAGATATAGAATGTAGAACTTCCAGTTAAGCAAAAGGAAGCAAAGAATAAAAAAACTCAGTGTCACTTAATACTGATCAGAAATGAAGGGGTGAAAAGCAGAGGGAGAAAGTATGATAAATAGCGCATAACTGAGTGGTACAAACAAATCCAAAGATAGCAGCAACTACAATAAATATAAAAAGACTAAAACTCACCAGTTAAAAGACAGATTCTCACATTGGGTAAGATAACAAAATCCAGCTATATGCTGTTTACAAGAGACACACCTAAAACATAATGACACAGAAAAGTTCAAAGTAAAAGGATGGGAAGATACATCAAGGAAAAAACCTAAGAGAAATCTGTCATAGCTATATTATCATCAAACAAAACAGAGCTTAGGCCAAATAAATATGTTTAGGGATAAAGAATGTTATTATAAAATAGAAGCATTTCTCCAGGAAGATGTAACAATTCTGAACCCAAATGCTCTTACTGATAAAAGTCCAAATTAGAGAAAAGAAATGCAACTCAGCAAATAAACAGGCATAGTGGGAAATGTTAGCATGCACTTTTCTGAGTAACTGATTGCTCAAAAAGACAAAATTAGAAGGACAGAGAAGACTGAATAACACAATTTACAAGCCTGACCTAATGGATCTACACAGAGAACATGCATCCAATAAACAAGAGGACATATACTCAATCTTTTTAAGCACACAGAAGGACTATGTGCAGGTAAGGCACAAAGCAAATGCCAATAAGCAAGTAAGAATCAATATAGTAGATCTTATTTTCTAGCTACATTTGCTTTTGGACGCTAAATAACAGGAAGACAGATCCTCAGCAGAAACTGAAAAATATACTTTTTATAGTTCAGAAGTCAAAGATAAAAAATTATAGTGGAAATGTTTGTAAAAGAATTAAAACTGAACACCAATAAGCAAAGTATATTTTAAAACAATTCAAGCAGTATTTAAAAGAAAATTTATATACTTGCACTTAAGAGACTGAAAGTAATGAATTATGATTACACACAGAAAACACAAGACTATGAGACTAACAGCATTTTCAGCAAGACTACTTAATAAAAAATCAACAGTAATGCATACAAAAGCAACAACCAATTAGAAAATGTGCCTTTAAATAAAGCCTATTTCTAAGAACAAAAACCTTAAAAGATACTAGGAATAAATCTCTAACAAACTTCTAACAACTTTAAGATATGAATTTTTTGAAAGACATTTCTTATAAATGGAAAAATGTAACTGGCTTTAGTATTACAAATATTGTGATTCCCTCCAAACTGATGTATACATCATGCAATTTAAATAAAAATCTCAACACAGTATTTTATAGAATTCGAGTTGGTTCTTAAATTTATATAATGAATAAAGGGCCTAGAACAGTCTAGGACAACAGTAATAAAACAGCTAAGGTAATACTCACTCTCTCCCAAACAGCAAGACTTAACATAAAGCTAAGTAATTAAAACAAAGTAAAGGGACAGGACGCAGCTCAGTGGTGCTGCAACTGCTTGGCAAGCACAAGGTGCTGAGTTTGATTCCTTGTATCAGAAAAACAAAAACAAAAAACCAATATAATACTAGGAAAAAACAAATAAAAGACCGAAATAAAGCACAGGTCCCAGCAATAGACAAATTGAACATGTTATCTTGTTATATGACATACAAAGCATTAAAAATAGGTGGAGGAAATGAACCATCCAATAGTCTAAGATAACTGGCTTGGCATTTAGTAAAACATGAAACTGAACTGGCATATCACATCACACATTAAAATAAATTCTACATGGATTAAAGCTCCAAATACAAAATCCAGAAAGTGAAAATGTTTAGAATAAAATTTTCTATTGGGGTAGGGAGATAATTTTTAAAAGAGAAATGGCCCAAATTACAAAGATAAAGACTGAAGAATTTTAACACACACACAAAAAAAAATTGGAAAAGCAAAGAAGGGAAAGAAAACAATTTGAAGGTAAAAAGGAAAAGATGAAAACAAAGTTTAAGTGTATATGAGAGTGGAGGGGCTGAAGGTAGGACAGGGGAATGGGAAAAAAATAAGAATCAAGATACATCATGTACAGATACAAATTCTCAATGATGAATGTGATCATAATGTAATAAATTTGATTAACAAAGAAATTAAAAATTAAATACATATGTTGAACATATAAGAGTTCAAACACAAGCCACAAATTAAGTGGAGATATTTCTAATATGTAAATCTTGGAACAGATTAGAGTTCAAGAGATTAAAAAGAACTGCTATAAAGCATTCAAAATTCAGAATGTCAATCAAAAAATAAAAACAAAGCTTTTGTACATAAGGAGGGCAAGAAGAGTTGAAGGAATAATGGGGAAAAAAAAAAGATGTACTATGTACACCTATAAATTCCCTATGATGACTGTGATCATTTTGAATATCTAAAATTATATCGAAAACAATTTAAAAATCAATCAACAGGCAGCTAAGGCTATTAAAAGGCAGTTCATATAGAAATAAGGGAAATCTGAATGACCAATAGCAAGATTCAACTTTAATATTCATCAGGGAAATTAAAATTAATGTAATTTCATCTCCACCACTGAACTGGTATATAAATGTTTAAAAGTCTGATGACTCCAAGGGTGGAGGAGGATGTGCAGAAAGATAAATATATTACTGAGTCACCTTAGAGAGCAATCTGGCAGTGCATTAAAACTGATGACACACACCCTCTAGGCCCCAGCAATTCTACTTCAAAGTATGTTTTCCAGAGCAGTGGTTCTCAAACTACCTGTGAGAAATCAATTGTTCCCCCATGAATTTCAACCTGTTAGGAACCAATAATTTATAAACTATAATAAAAATGAATTACTAGAAAAGAGAAATTAAAAATAAAATATAGAAAGATAAGCTCCAACTCTTCTGTTATCAGATTCTACATACAAATCTCAGCATGCGCAGGATCATGAGTTTAAGGCCAACCTAGCTACACGGCATGTTTAAGGCAAGCGTGGGTGGCATGGTGAGACTGTCTCAATATCCACCTTCTAAAGGTGTGGAAATGCTCTAACAACTTCTAAATTCACTATTAATACCCATACTCACCTAACTCTTAATGTGGCTAACGGAGAAAAAAAAAAGAAACCACCAAATGTAATAGGGCATATAATAATATATCGCATGCTGAAAAATTCTGCTCTCCTTGTGTGCATGGAGAAATGAGAACACTGCACACTGCAGCAATGTCTGTATAAAGACAAACTGGGAACTACTTAACTCTTCATCAATAATTCATTAGAATAAACTAAGATTAGTTCATAGAATGAAACTGTACAGCTATTGAATATGAACTAGATGTACATGCATCAATATATAAAAAAACTCAATGGTCAGTAAAAAGGGGGTGGGAGTGCTAGGTATAAAATGAAAGGTAGTTTGATATAATTTTTGTAGTTTTATTTATTTATTTTTAAATTTTTATTTATTTATTTTTTAGGTTTTTTGAGACAGGGTCTCGCTTTGTAGTTCAGGCTGGCCCTGAGCTCAGCCTCCAACTCACATCACAGCAATCCTCCTGCCTCTGCCTCCGAGTGCTGGGATTACAGGCGTGAGCCACCAAGACCAGCACTGTGGTATGTGGTAATGATTGCTGCTCAGGTGAGTCTCCACGCCCAGTATTGTTATGTGGTTACCGGGGATCAAACCCGGGCCCTGCACTTGCAAGACAGGCACCGGAACCACTGAGCTATATCCCCAGCCCTAATTTTTGTAGTTTTAAATAGGCAAAATAGTTCTTTATAAACTGTAGTTACATATTAACAGTAAAAGTATAAAAATAGGAACAAAAACGATATATATCAACTTCAGAATAGACGCTACCTTGAGAAGAAAGGCCAAGATGACCAGGAAAAGATACAAGGCAGGCTTCAAAGAGAACTGTATCTTAAACGCAGTATCAACTTAGGACTGAAAAGAGCAGTATAATAGACACTATCCCAGTGTTGATTCAAAACGGGCTGTAAGCAGGCCTGACACGCTTTCATAGATGACAAAAATCTACCCATATAAAACTAGGTACATGTCAACTACAAGGACACACGCTTGAAATCTTGAGCTTTGGCCAAAAACACTTTCCTATTCTAAATCTGTATAAATGAAAACCCCATTCCAAAAGACTGAAGCTCCTTATTGACCTTATTCATTCTCCCTCTTGATAAAGACACTGACATGTTGAAAAGCCAAAGGATTTCATTAAGTACCGGCTTCTTCATCTACTTTTAAAGACTTTAGAATATCCACTGAAATTTCCAGAATTCTTCACACACATAATGCAAGCTCATTTGAGTCCTATCTCACATGAATGAGAATAAGAGCAGGATAAATTCACAGCATAATAAGACACTCATTAGAGAGACACTCATTTCATAAATAAATCCAAGTACCTATAACAGCCTTTTTCCTTTCTGTCTCAGCTTCTTTCTCCACAACCTTTTGTTTCTGTGCAGCTATAAGAAGTTTAGTCTTCTCAGCCTCCCTGTGAAAAAACAGAAAAATTAGAACTGCCTCACCCTCCTCGGAGGATAATCCCAGGGCCCGGTGTATGTTAAGCAAGCACTCTACCACTGATCTCTACCCTGAACCACAGAAATGATTCTCTTCTGTGAGTAATAGATAGCAATTCTGACTTTAGAGTGAGTCAGAGAACTATTTTTTCAGTGAGAACATTTAGACTCATTAGGGTAGATACAGGAGGTATTTCACTTACGGTGAATCTGAGGTTGGAAGAATAAATGATTTGTCCAAAGTCACCCAGAGAAAAATTCAGTACATTAGAATTTTAGCCTGCGATCTGGCAGGGAGTACAGAGAAGCTTCCCCATTGACAGGCCCCTTTCTAGGCCACGTAGTATCATAACTAATCAGAAAAAGGCACCAGTCTGGGTAGATGCAGTCCCTCAGGCACATGGTCTGGCAAGCAGCATGGAGCTGGATTTCAGCTCCTGCCCTCCTCAGGCCAACACCCAGGTGTAGGGGTTCTATTTGCTGTACAAAAGACTTAACTAGGTGGTAGTTATTAGGCAGTAAACCGGGGATGCATATAAGGCAACTTTTTCTAAGAAGTTGAGCTTTGAATAATGGAAACGCTGGCCAACTACAGGTGCCTACCACTGCATGACCAAATGGCAGAAATGATATTAAAAAAGATTACTATTTAGGTAAAAAGTTAGCATAGGTAATCTCAAGGTAGCTGTTAATTCTGGAATTCTAAAAAATCTATGAAATTAAGAGATCCTGTATTATCTCAGATGTAATTCTGCCAGTTTTCCCATCATGTCACTCCCTTTTCCTCCTGCCAACATTGATAAAGATATGAAATAATATTTGAATGAGTCATGTATGAGTCATTGTGAGGGCAGAAAACACAGTATTCAGGGCAAATAGTATAACTAAGTGGTAGAGTGGGTGCTTAGCATGCATCAGCCTCTGGGTTTAATCCCTGGTATCTAAAGAAAGGAAGGAAAGCCCATATTCATCTATCCATCAACAGAAGTAATTACATTTAAAGTATAAGACATCTTGAGCCTACAATAAATACTTTTTCTCTATAAGTGACTCAGGTCTACAGACACAGCACCCTGAACGCACCCAATCTCATCTATAAGTGACTCAGCCCCATGATTTAGCCAGTCTGGTACTCTATATTTTATAGTCTTAAAACAGGAATTTTTCTTCTACAGTGAAAAAAAGAAAAGTTCTGCATAACAGAAAATACAGACTTGGGAACAAAAAGGACTCAGGTACATCATCTCATAAAGCAGTGTTACTATTCCTTGGCCTCTCTGTATTTATACGTCTGTTGTATTCTTTGCTTTTGCAAAATTATTTTTTCCTTCTCATATTCCTCCAACCATCTTTCTGATACTTAGCATTATGAGAATAATGTCATTTCAGATGCTTACAGTAAATAGTCCCCTAAAAGGGTATCTCTAAAACAAACTAATTTCATATTGAGCAAGTAACTTCTCATTCCTAGCCAACCTTGGACACATGAAAGAAAAAGACTACCAGAAGTCAATTTAATTCACACACTTCTAGAGGAAAATTAGAAAGACTCAGGTCTAATATATAATAAATAAAATGAAATTTTGCCAACAGTTTATTCTTACCATTATACTAAAGTAGCAAAATATGGGTATTCTCTTCACATTGATAGCTAGGATTCTTTCCTTCCTCTATAATGTTAATTACAGGTACTATTTATGTATAGATTATAGATCCCAAGGCAATGGGGTGAATCTATGGCATGCGTGCTAATGGGCTGTTTGCACCATTGATAGGTCTGAAAGGCTCACCATGACTGTCCTAAGGGGTTCAGCAAGAGTTCTATAGCAAACTGCTCTTTAGACACTGAAACTGCTCCTGAAATGATCATACATAAAGAGAAAACTAGTAAGAGCAGAGTGGCACTAAAGAATGAAGATACTACTACTAAAACAGAAGTACAGATGATATCTCACCAACCCCAAGTGTAATATCTCTCATTTTTCCTCTATGCTGGTGTATTAATATACAGACAGGTCTAAACAGAAACATTAGAGTTCCATGTATTTACTCACATTAATTCAAAATTTCTTCTTATGGCTTCTGGGATTTTAGGTTTTGTAACACGTACAGCCTAAACAAACAAAGAAAAAGAGTGATAAACCTTAAATATACTGAAAAACCTGTCTTCAAACTACATCTTCTAAAAAAGTTTCCCAAATCATACTAATAAAACAGGTACAATACAAAATCCACTTTTCATGCTCTCACACCAAGAACAGATAAGATATATGTTTCCTTAAAAATATGTGACTATGGGAGAACTGCTATATTCTTGAGGAAATAAACTTCCTTAGGGAAAAGTTCCACTAAAACAAAAAACCCCAGGTCAGCATATGCAATTTAACACAGCACATTAATTTATCAGTTCCTAAAACTGCACTCACTAGTACCAGTTTGTACTGGTATTAGTACAAACAGTCAAATGTCTGAAATATACTAAATAACAATTCAGAACTTATACTCTTTCCTCTTAGAATTTAATAATCTACCTGCCAACGTGGACATTCTTCACTAGGCATTTCGTTTCTCTAGTCATAGTGTACTTTAACCAACTTACTTAAGGTTATCTACTCAGACAGTTATTTTTTGCAGGTTGACTTTCCTACCCCAAGGAATTCATCTCTTAAAAGCTTCTGATTCTAACTAAACCTCCTGTATTCCTACCTTACATTGCAAATACATAAAAATTTTGCTGCTCTGATGATTTAATCTTCCAATAAAAACTGGCTAAACTTAAGTAATAAAGTCTTTCAACACAAGGGCCTTAAAAGAAGGCATTAAAACCATTTAAGCAACATGGCACTTCCTATACTGAAAGAACAGTCAAATCTACAGGTAATTTTTGAGGCTACAGTCAACTAACAGTAAAGATACCAGATTACGAAGCTGGGGCTATACGAAGACTTCATCACAGGCTGATGACAAAGCATATGATGCCCTAAGTACAATTCAGTGGAGATATTCAGAAGATAAAAATTCTGACAGGATTTGCAAGATGACAGATTTCCCTGTGTGTCTCCCAGATACACATATGACTTCTGATATAGAGTAACATGCTGTCTCAGAGGGAAGCACTGTCATTGCATTTAACTCAGAGGTTGCCTGGCTATATTTTTGTCTTATAAAAAGTAGAAATAAATAACTGAAGACTTTTATTTTGCTTTAGAAGGTAGAAGAACATACTGCATGGTGCTAATCTTGGGAAATCTAACATATTTTCAAACATGTGAATGTATAAATACCTGCTATAACATACACCACAAGTAAACTGCATCATAAGATTTAAGAGAAAGCAAACATATCCAAAAGCAATGGCCAAAATAGCACACACATGCACAATGAGTGGAAAGGGGGTGGGGTGCTGATACAGTGAAAACATCCACCGAAACTGATCCTGGTTTATAAGCACACATTTACTTTCTCCATTAAATAAGATAGGAGAAAAATTAAGGATGGCTATTTTTACCTTTCTAATTTGTCAGAGTAGTTTTCAAAAGAAAAGGGCAATATAAAAAATAAAAATTAAAATACTGACTGCTACAGTATTTAGCTCATTTAACCAACAAATATTTTCAGTTCCTTCTCTATGCCAACTATTGTTTTAGGCATTTGTAGATAAAACAGTGAGAAAAGCAGGACAGCTCTCACGGGATTAAAAATTTTAAAAAGGGAAATATAAAGAAGCAAATCAAAGAAAGATTAATTTCAAATAATTATGAATAATATATGGAAAATCAAAGTAGGATTATTTGGGGAGAAGAAAATTATTAGGTTATAGAAGGGGAAAAAATCAATCACTTATTTTGGCATAACTATGTCACTCAAAAAAACTATGGAAAATAACTCAAAAAGTTAGTAAATTCAACAAAGTTGCAGATATAAACTCATCAAGGATAAAGTGCATTCTTTGATTTATTATTTTGCATACTAGGGATTGAACCCAGGATGCTCTACCACTGAGTTGCACCTTTTTGCCGTTTATTTTTTAAAAAGTGTAACAGAGGGTGCTGCACAGGCTGGCTGTGGACTTGTGTTTCTCCTTGCACAGCTTTCAGAGTAGCTGGGGTTATTAGCTACCACATCCAGCTCTCAAATGCTTTTTAGTTTTATTTTTTAAAAGAGAGACTACTGATGGTATTAAAACTCTTTACAACATAATTATTAATTTAACCTAGATATGGAATTTTTCCCTAACTCAGAAATTCTGAAACAAAAAGAATATGATCAAGGGAAGCCACAAACTATACTATTTTATTATTTAATTGTCAATTTAGATATCTGATAAAGCCCAAATATCAATAATGAAAACTCAACTGGCAGAATTATTAAACACCATTACTTTTGAAAAGATGATGTACTTTACTAGATTTAAAAACAGAAGAAGTTGAATTATCACAACTACACGGTAATCTGTTTAAAAATAGTAAGGATGAAAAAATAGACCTGAAGTTCTAAAGCTGCATTCCAACTAACAGTAAGTATTTTAAATGAAACAAAACAACCAAAACAACAAGAGACCTTGTCTACCACATTAAGAATGCATTACAATTATTCGCAGTTATATGATGCTCTACATAGAAGATCCAAAGAACTCTACCAAAAAACCAGCTTTAGCAACACAGCTGGATACAAGTTCAACACATAAAAATCATTAGCATTTGTGTACACCAATGGCGAACTCAATGAAAAGGAAATGATGAAAACAATACAGTTCACAGGAGCTTCAAGCATAATGAAATACCCAAGAATTATCCTGAGGAAGTAAAAGATCTCTGCAAAGAAAACTATCAATACTTTAAAGAGACTAAAAAGGACATCAGAAAAACGGAAGGATGTCCCCTATTCCTGGACAGGCAGAACCAATATTGTCAAAATGGCCATACTTCTGGAACTGTTATTCAGATTTAATGCATTCCCAATCAAATACCAACAGCATAGTTTTCAAAACTCTAGAAAAGTCCTAAAATTCATATGGAACCATAAGAAACTGAGAATAGCAAAGGCAATTTTGGCCAACAAAGAGCAAAATAGGAGGCCCTATAATACCGGACAATAAGCTATCTTATAAATTAATAATGATAACAGGGTACTGGAACAGTATGTAGATGAGTTGAACAGAATAAAGGATGAAGAAACATCCCTAGACAATTCAACTATTTGATCATTTGCCAAAGGGGCCAAAGCATTATGTGTGTGGAAGAAAAAGAGAGCCTGTTTGGCAAGCGGAACGGGAAAACTGGTTATCTGCAGAAGACTGAAAATGGACCTTTATCTCTCATCACAAAATTAAAGTCAAAATGAAGCAAAGATCTAAACATTAAAACAGAAATATTGCATCTACTGGAAGATAAAATAGGTAAAACAGATGGAAAACATAGGTGTAGGAAAGAAAAAAATGACAGTAAGAAACAACAAGTTGGATTATATCAGATTTTAAAACCTCTGTACAGCAAAGAATTAATTATTAGAGAGAAGAGACAACCTAAAGAAAGGGAAAAATTTTTGCCAGCTACTCCTTAGAGAAGTAATATTTAGAATATATAAAGAACTAAAAAAAAATTAAACTATCTAAAATGAAAGACCCAGTCAAGAAATAAGCAAGGGAAATGAACAGACACTTCACAGAAAAATACAAATGGTTAACAAATATATGACAGAGTGTTACATCTCTGGCCATTAGAGAAATGCAAACTAGAACAATGCTTAGATTTCATCTTATTTCAGAATGGTAATTATTAAGAAATCAAACAATAATAAATGCTGGCATGGCTGTGGTAAAAAGAAAAAAAAAAAAAGAAGCCTCCTTCATTGTTGTTAAACCACTGCAACCACTATGAAAACCAGTATGGAGATTTCTCAAAGAACTGAAATTAGAAATTCTGTATCACCCCATTATCCCCATTCAAAGCATCACAGTACAACCATACATGCATGCTAAGGTTTATAGCAGTATAATTCATAACAGTTAAATCCTGGAAACAACCTGTATACCTAAATGTGGTCCCTATATATAATGGAATGCTATTTGACTACAGAGAATGTCAAGTTTGAGGCATCTGTAGAAAAATGGATAAGGGAAAAATGAATAAGGGATGAGGAAGAGGAGAAATAAGTAGAGCGTCATGTACAGGAACCTAATAATCTCAATAAATGTGAATGTTACACACCATACATGAGCTGAGATTAATAATAACAAGAATTAAAATTAGGATGGGGAATGAAGAAGAGGGAGAGGAAAGGGGAAGTGGACTTTAAAAAGATATAAGCTGTAGTATGAACATGTACTGACTCCTATAATGATTTAAACTGCATGTATTACAAACATGTACAGTATTAATAAAGTTTTAGAAAAGAATGTATTAGAAAGTTACATGTTTTCATTCAATATCTATTTTTATTTTTTTCAAGTTCAAAAGTTCCATCTTGATGCTGTGCAGAAAATAAAGTAGGCAAGGGTAAATGTGAAAGCTGGAAAGAAGACAGGCTACTGATATAGGCAATAATTAGTATAGAATACCATATTAACCTTTTCCAAAAGGGTTAAGAAAGAGCTTGCTTCGCTAACTATGTGGGTACAATTACACAAGCAAGTGTACAGAACTATAGTGTACCAACATTGCTGATGAGAGAGGCTAAGCTGATAAAATTTTTCTGGAAGGCCACTTAGCAGTATGTATCTAAAAAGCCCCTGAACAGGGCATCTATTTGACTCATCCATCCCACTCAAGAATTTATGTTAGGGTGGCCGGGAGTATAGCTCAGTGGTTCCCGTGCCTGTCTTGCAAGTGCAAGGGCCCGGGTTCGATCCCCGGTAACCACATACCACACCGGGCGTGGAGACTCACACCCAGCAGCAACCAGTACCACATACCACAGTGCCGGGCCTGGTGGCTCACGCCTGTAATCCCAGCACTCAGGAGGCAGAGGCAGGAGGATTGCTATGATGTGAGTTGGAGGCTGAGCTCAGGACCAGCCTGAACTACAAAGCGAGACCCTGTCTCAAAAAATCTTAAAAAAAAAAAAAGAACTTATGCTAGGGAAGGCCTTTAAAAGATGTAAATATACGAATAGTCACTGCCAAATGTACATAATAATAAAAAATTAGAAGCCATAAATATTCACTAAATACAAGCATTAAGAGTGATGACATAGTAAACTTTTATTTTTGACTTGGAAAGATTTACATATATAGTGTTAATGAAGAAAGCAGGTGTGGTTAAATTTCTTTTTAGTTTCGCAATATTCCAGTTTTGTTTGGCAAGTACATATAAACACCTTTCCTATGCTTTTTTGCAGAAAAGTCTGCAAAGATATATTATCTCTGCATAGTGAAATTACAGGTACATTTCATTTTGTTCATTTTCTCACTACCCAACTTTTTTCTACAACATTTATAAATGCAGAAACAAAAATTTGCAGAATATATACAGAACTACTAATTAGTTAAAAAAAACTCCAACAGAAAAATAGAAGAATATGAGGTCACTGCCAGAACTGAGTATAAATGACCGATGAAAATATCAAAGATATTCAGATTCATTAAATGCAAATCAAAGAGAGAGGTAATGGCACACTTATTTCATTTCTAACACTGGTGAGGTCATACAGAAACAGGTATTTGGATGTACTGCTGAGAAGAACATGGATTTGTATAGTCATTTTGAAAGTCAATTTGTACAAATAAGGATTTGTCATAAATATTCACTACAGTGGTTAATTAATATACAAAAACAGGACAGAGAAATGGCTAGGTAATATGAGGCTAGGAATTCAAGGCAGCTGTTTACAAGGAATGAGCTATTATCTCTAACTAACAATCTGGGGGAAAAAAAAAAACAAACGTAAGAATCTTTCATATTCCCAATTATGCTATCTTTAAAATTATAAAGCTATTTCAGTCATAACTAACTGGACAACCAAGAGGCTTTCAAAAGTTGCTCCTGGAAATTTCAAATCACTGCTAACCTTTGGTGGCTTACCCTCAAGCATCTAAGATAACGGACTAGCAGGAATAGGCCATAGATAAAACAAGTCCATCTTTCCCGTCTCACTCATGAGAAGCACACATACACTCTTAGTATCAATGCTCTTGAGCACAAAGAATGGAGTAACTTGGGCTACCTAACAGAACTTGAACTACAGTAATGCTCATAACCACCAATTCATCTCTTAGGGCTTCTGAAAAGCGATGCTGGAGAAGCCATGCTACCATCTTTAAGTTAAGCCAGATCTAGGCAGAGGCTCTCAAATGTTACTGACCACAGGCATAATAATAAATGCGTCCTGCAAAGACATTCAGTATAAATGCCTTCTCCCACAGATTTAGGTAAAATAAAAGTTTCACACAATTCTTAAACTTACTACATGTTTCTTTTCCTATTCTAGTACAGGAATAAATGACCACTAAAATTTGATTTCAACTTACAAGTTAAAAACACAATGATCCACAAAAGTCTGATATAATCTCTTACCATTTTATCTCACATTCTACTGTCCTAACCATCACTAAATTTGATACCTGGCTTTACTCATTCACTTCAAATACTCGTCTCACTTCTTTCTTCCATATAAATCCAACTGAAGATCTACCTAATATCCCCACTCAACCACAGTCCTAGGCACACTCTCCTGAGATGTCTGCCCTCGGACAGCAACACTTTTCCAATGAATTTAACTGTCAATATGCTTGACATCTATTTTGACTAGAATTACTTTTTCATAATCTTACTCAAAGCCGCGCTTACTCTTACACTGATTAACCATTACTGTATTTATGAACGCCCTGCATGAGGCAGGAGTACAAATTTTGTTCCCTGTTAAAGGCCTTATTCTATCAATTCCCTGTAAGAATTTATGAGAATGTTATTCCTGGTAAGCTACCAGAGTATGTTTTTCATTTTGGCAGAGACCTAAAGTCAAACTGAGAAAAGTATTATATACATCACAGCGTTACTTTACTTAAATAACTGCTGAATAAACAACAAGATGAAAAGTGGGTTATATTCAAAGCCCTCAAAGCTCTCAGAAAACTTTCCTAGGAAAAAGGCTTACCTGTATAGTGAGACCTGGGGCCATGACGTTTAAATCTTTCTGCAGCGCTTGTTTCAGGTTTTCATCTATTTGATCTGTTTTTGAAGCCAGTAACAATACATCTCATGATACTCAATTTTTTTTTACCTCATATTAATATCAAAACAAAACCAGTCAGTATGAGATCTGTAGCTTTCACAGTATTATTCTTTTATAAGGATATACTCTCTCTTATATAAGACATATATGAAGAAATTTTTCTTTTGTGTGGGAGAAAAGTATGAGAAATTAACAGAAAGATGACAAGCAGCTTCATTAAGTCTGTCCCCCCAAATTTTATCTAATAAACTTATTTAACTTATTTCTGGATAAAATCAGTTTATCCAGGAAAAATCTAGATCTCTAGTATTTTAATTTGAGGCTCATAATATATACCCTGATTCTCATAAAAAAAGCAAATTTTTATTTTCAGTCTATTTTTACTCAAATCCAAAATAACTAAATTTCATTCCTGTCAGTCTCTGCCTTACTATTATTTTGGATTTAAAAAGAAAGAAAAAGCTAAGTCTTGGGGCCGGGGAATTAGCTCAGTGGTTCTGGCACCTGTCTTGCAAGTGCAAAAACCAGGGTTTGATCCCCCGGTAACCACATACCATACTGGGCATGGAGACTCACGCCCAGCAGCAACCAGTACCACATACCACAGTGCGGGGCATGGTGGCTCACGCCTGTGCCTGTAATCTCAGCACCCGGGAGGCAGAGGCAGGAGGATTGCTGTGATGTGAGTTTGAGGCTGAGCTCAGGGCCAGCCTGAATTACAAAGCGAGACCCTGTCTCAAAAAAACCAAAAAAAAAAAGGCTAAATCTTTGAAGCATACACAAAATGAACAGTGAAGGTGCTATCACGTTACCTGGTCTTGTAACCTATGAATTTTTTATTTACCTCAATGGTACTTTAATCATTATTAAAATGACTTGACAAATCAAGACAAATTCGTTTCCTCATATGCCACTGCAGTGGTTATCAATCATCAAAAAACAATGGATTGGTGGATTTTGAAGGCATGAACCATTCCTACACCTTCCTTTAACTCACTAAAAATTCTAGGAGGGAGAAATGAGCGACCAATGACAACAATTCACTCCTTGGTTGGAACTTTATCACAAATGAAACTTGTGAAGAATAAAGTTAACATAGCAGGCCTCATACTGTGATCCTTAAGAAAGCTTGCTTGTAAACTCACAGGTGCTTGGGACCTGGGAACTTGGATTTGGGGACTATTCCTACCATCTCCACAACTGATATTAGTGATTTACTGTGGCTGAATCAAACAGTGTAGTGATGCTGAGCGCCCGTCTCCCTGGGAGCCTGGAGTTTGTGCATGTTAAGCAGAGGGTGTCAGCACAACTAGCCCCTATAAAAAAACCACAACTGAATCTCCAAAGAGCTTTCCCGGTAGACAACAGTTCACTTGTACCGTCACAAGTTGTTATGGAGAAATTAAGCACACACTGTGTGACTCCCTGGTGAGAGGACTCTTGGGAGCCCGCTCTGGTTTCCTACTGACTTCATCGATATCCCTTTTCTTTTTGCTTGTTTTATACACTTTGGCTATAATAAATCCTAACTGTGAATGTACCTATATACTAAATCCTGTCAGTTCTCTTACCAAATCTTGTACATGGAGCTCAATGCTGGGAAGCCCTGAACAGATATGTACATTTCTTCAAACTGTTTATTAAAGTAGCATCAAAGCAAATTATCAGAAAGTTATCACAGCAAAACCAGAACAGTTTTTCTAATCTCTAAGTTATATAAGAAATTATAACATGATAAAATTATTTTAAAGAGAATTATAAATTCAGAAGGAATACTCAAATAGCACAAAATTTAGTATTGGTATAGCATCATTAAGTAAGCCAAAGAAGATTTCTAATTGGAAATTGACATGTTTAAAACAGAAGAAGAGACTTACCAAACAATTCAATATAAACCTCTTGAAGTGTGTGGGCACTGCAAAACTGGTTCAGCTCATGATGGATTTTATTGAAGATTAAGGTCTTGTCATAATCTGCAGTATAGTTCTTTACAATATCAAACACTGGAAGAAAGGCACACCCCAAGTGTGTTTTACCCAACAATGACCCAAGTATCTTTGAATTCAGCTAGGATAAAAGTTATAGTGCTCTATTAAACATGAGTAAAAGTCCCAACAAAACAGTGAAAATATAACACACAACTCACAAACCTTGATGTGTCCCTTGGGCTCAATTCTCCACATATTCCTGCATTCACAATAATAACGTGCAAACTCCCAGTTCCATACTGAGGAAATATGCATCATTCTGGAGTTAATGAAGAAGTGTCATAGTTTTCAAGTAAGGGCACGACAGTCCATCTGTCCTCTGACAGCACTGTGAGGGTGAACTGAGAGCCCTGAGAGCAGGGGGGCAACGCTAAGGCAATCCCTGCAGGACACAACTTCAGCCACTGGAAGACAGAGACTGAATTACCCGAGGAGAGTGAGAGTGAAGAAGGAAGCAGCTGCACAAGACCAGTGTTTAATAAAAAGGGAAGTTTTTAAAGGCTGTAAGATACCAGGCTAATGGAGAAAGAAGCTAACATTGGGCTAGACTTTATGTTAAGCAATTTACATGCATTAGCATTCTTTCTCAGTAAAACATCTCCAAATTTTTCACAATAGGAAACAAAGAACCAGAAAATTTCAGAAATGTAGTAAAAGGTCCATACTAGAACATTTTATGACTACCAAACTTAACTAAAGATAGGGTGGGACTTTTAACTCCTAAAACACGCTATTTTCTGTTTTTCCTTTAGACCATAGGATATGCTCCACTTGGACATTAGATAGATGCAGCTTGGTTCCAGATCACCCTTGGTGGATAGGTCATCAATAATAATTGCTAACTGAATCCTTTGGCTTGATCTTTTTCAGTCAATTATTAACTAACAGTGTCCCTCTTTTTCTCTGGCTACAGAAAATCTTTTCACTTTTTCCATTTTCAATCATAGTCCATTCCCATGATTCGTGAACAGTAAAAGTACTTTTTACTTGTGGGAGATTGGTTTTAACACTCCATAGGGATACCAAGATTCACAAATGCTTACATCTCTTATATAAAATGGCATATAAACTACACACATTCTCTTACATACTTTAGATGACTTGTAATACTTAGTGCAATATAAATACTAGGTAAATCACTGTTATACTATATGGAAAAATGTCTGTACATGTTCAGTTACAAATGTAATCTTTTTTCCTGCCTGTTTTGGTCTGCAGATGAATCTGCAAATGTGGACCCATGGACACCAAGGGCCAAATTCAGGTGAAAACAGATATGGAAAATACTTAAAAAGAGCAAAGATTCAAATCCAGTTAACAGTAACATACACACTGCTCTCTGCTCTGTAATCTGTTCAGTCTCTGTGCCTTGTGCTAGTAATGTGAAATTTGGCATGGCCTTACATTCCATTATCTTTTTCTAGTTTGTATCATATCTTCTCAAATAAAATAAAAACTCCTTAAAGGTAAAGTCTATAACTTCACTATTTGCAGTTATTATTGCCCAGCACACTGTTCTAACCCTTCATACTACCAGGAAAAGATACCGAATAGCTTATCTTCTTCAGAAGCTGCATTTTGAGTTTTTGAATTAAACATTAACCTTGAATCTCTATGGGTTTTCAGTTTTTATTAAGAAAATGCTTTCTCCACTCTGAGAAATTTACTTGTTTTTGAGACAGGGTCTTTGTAGTGCAGGCTGGCCCTGAACTCACTCTGTAGCCCAGTCTAGCGTGTAACTCACAGCAGTCCTCCTGCCTCTGCCTCGTGAGTGCTGGAATTACCAGGTGTGAGCCACCACGCCTGCATTGTGCTATGTGGTACCAGGGACTGAACTCAAGACCTTGCATTTGCCAGGCAGACATCAGAACCATGGAGCTAAATCTTCGGCCCTGAGGACTTTACTCTTAAAAGTTACAGCAAATCTCAACTAGGAAAGACTTCTCTATGGTGACAAATTAGTGCAACCCAAGGAAATTACCAGTTATAGATTTTTAGCATGAAATTATCTCTTACCCTGGCTGGATAAAATGCTACTTCCTCACTGTAAAAATAATCAATGACCACCATGCTCTTAGAAACACTAAGCCCAGAGAAAACCCATAAAGTCGCAGAAAGTCAGTTCTTTCCAGAACTTGCGCCCTATTTCTAATTCCATTTCCTAGACATAAAAACATGTCCTGATGATTACTCCTTTACTTTTATCAGTAATTAATGAGGTTATAAAACTTTTTACCTTCCTATTCCTTGGGGAATCTCTTATAAATATTCTAGTTATAACTATAAAAACAACAGAATAGATAGGTAACATACCTGCATAAGGAGCCAACATATTAACCACTTCTATTCGGTCAATATAGATCATGACTCCACCACTAAAAACAAAGAAACGGAAAAACTAAGAGTCACTAAGGGGAATCCATAAGTTACAGACAGGGAAAATGTGATAAAAATATATTAATTCACAACACAGAGAATCAGTATCTGTTATAACTTAAATCTAAAATGTGATGCTCTGAGTTAGAGGCTGGTCGGAAGGGGGGGGTCACTGGCCCCTCTCTGTGTTTCCTGGCCACCGTAATGTGGGCAGCTCTTCCACCACCATTTCTGCTGTGCAGCTGGTCAACCGCGGATCAAACCTGACTAATAATGTTTCAGGTCATTTCAAATAGATAATTCAAAAACTACTCCATTGCTATCTATGAACATCATGTTTTTTATTTACTATAACTCAGTGTAGTGAGTAGTGTAGAAATAACTTGGGCCTTGCTTTCGTTTCTTTCTCTAAATCTCTTTAGGGTAGCAGTGGTCAAAATGAGGTCTTAAGATCAGTAGCATCAGTATTATCCCCCAGGGATTTTTCTTACAAATGCAAATTCTCAGACCTCACTCCAAATCTACTTAACCAAACTCTAAATTACATGGCACTTAATATTACAGATGATAAAGGGTAAGTTTTAAAATTTGGTTTTATTTTTTTAAGAGTAGGAAAAGTTTACTGAGAGAGAGTTTCTGTCTAAGAGAGAAGGCGGAGCCAAAAGTGGGTTGCTCCAAACTTGCTTTTATTAAGCAATTACTCTGGGCCAAGTACTGGGTTAGGTATTTTATACACAGATGTTCCTTGTTAATGCTGAGTTATGGCCCCACAACTAGTTCATTAAATGAACTGGTTGCTAAATGAGGAATTATATACAGTATTATGTATATTACTATATTCAGAACAAAGAAATAGTCAAAGGAAACTCCAATTTGATGACTTTGCTTTATTTGTATGACTCTTACATACAGTGCTGTCAGATATAACAGAACATAAAACTATCATACTGTACTGTATAGTAAAATCAGCAAAAATTACAGTACAATATGAACATATAACAGAACATAAAACTATAGTACTGTACTGTATAGTAAAATCAGCAAAAATTACAGTAAAATATGAACAAAGCGTATGGTACAAGAAAAGACAATGACACTTTATAAACAAGATGTCCAGAACTGTACCAAAAAATAAATAAATAAATAAAAGGGTGGAGGTCTGAGTGGTGGGTCACAAGTCTGAACAGTGCAACTTGGTGTAAGTCCAGTCACAAAATGGGTAGGTCACCAAATGAGGAACATCTGTACACTAATTCTGATCTTTACAATTACTTTGTAGTGTATATCATATTACTGTACCTGACTTTTACAAATGAAAGCACCAGGCACAATAAAGTTAGTAAAGGTATTTGTGTGTATAATGGGGCTGAGGGATATCTGAAAACTCACTGTATTTTGTTACAAACCTAAAACTGCTCAAAAAAATAAAATCTAGTAAGAAAAGAGTCATTAACACAGATTTGGAATGCTGACGTACAAAGTTAGGTCTGCTGGCTCTAAAACTCCACTTTTTCCTACTTTATAATGCCTTATGGACTCCTAAGGCTCCTATTTAGAGACAGATCTTGTTCTTTGCTCAAATACTTTGATCAGAAATTTCTATGGTGCTATTCTTATGTCTATTTGAAAATGTCTAAGTGATCACAGCTTTAAGAACAGAACTCCATCTGAACTACAGAGAGGTTGGTGGACAAAAAGAAATCTTACCTTGTTCCACAAGGCACATTTTTAACTTCATCAGTTTGTAGCGTTGTCTAGGGAAGAAAAAATAACTCATCAAAACTCAAGATACACACTGTCAAACAACTGCTGGTCCCAGAGGCAAACCTCTGGAGAGCTGCTGAGTGTAAGCACAGGAGAACTCCCTCCACTACAATCTCAGTTCCTCAAAGATTAGCTTTTACAGTAGTAATTTTTTATATCCTAGCAGAGATGAAAGATGTGAGACAAAATATTTCATACCTAAGCTATGAATAAAAATATACTAGAAAAGATTCAGTCAATATTCAATCTGTTGGTAAACAGAATGTACTTCCTAAAGAGTCCTTTATTTGCTGGGAGTTGGCCTCAGATTGCGAACTAATAACTCACTCATGGCTAGGATTTCTGTTCTGAACTTTGATTCCATTGCTAATATTACTGTTTACTATAAAGATAAAAGATAACTACTTCATGCGTACAAGTGTTCTATGACTCAGACCTGCCCTTGAACTCCATGGCAAACTTCCTTCTCTAAAGCTAGTATTTCAGTTTAGGACCTAGTGATCTCTCATGTGTTTGGTCCAGCTTCCTTTTTAATACAAGTGCTAATATCAGACTGCTTTCTCTTACCAAGCCAACAATCTAGTTCTTAATTGCTTTGCTATGTCACACCTTTGTTTGAATCCAGAAAAAACTTTGTAATGTATTCTCAAAGTTTCATTCACATAGGTCAGCACCTAATGGGTATGTTCTGGACACACTGCAGTTAACAAGCACACAGTAGCATATTCTATGAAAACAGAAAGAAGCATGGTCCTGTTTTCAAAGACGTTACAATCTAACAGGAGATAAAATTCTTACAAAGCAACCCCTCAATAGGTACAAAATAACAATGCAAATTAAACTATTAAGAGTTAAATTACAGAGAACAAAATGATAATCTTAAAAGGTCTCTGAAGTATGACCTGGATCTACAGAGAGAGAATTAAAAGGAGAATAAACAGAAGTACATCATAAGTTCAATAGATGTCCATCCTAAAACATAAAGCTGAAGACATTCTGAGTGTGTGTGATAGGAGGCAGATCAGACTGCTCAAAGTTGAAGGCACAGTTTAGCTAAAGAGGTGAATTATTAAAAAAAAAAAAAAAAAAAGATGATGACATCAGGTGGAACTCTGAATGCCTGCTAGGGAGTACAGATTCTCTCTAGTGCACCATATACACAGTCATCAAATTTGAATCTTTTAAAAACAAAACATTAGGGTAGGGATGCAGGTCAAGCATCCGAGCACTTGCCAGTGTGCACAACACCCTGGGCTCTAACTTCAGCACTCCAAGAAGGAAAATGTTTTGCTTAATTTCTTTATGTGTGACATGGTTCTCATAAGGCATTGTACCTGAGGGAAAGAAAACCAGCTGGGAAGTTAAAGAATCAATTTACTTAGACCAGTTTAGTAAAGACCATGAAAACTGAAAGCTGTCAATACATAATGGAAGGATGTGCTACTTGGTGAATAAGAAATCCCAAGAGAGAAAAGAACAAGGCATGTCTTGGGTTGAGAGATTTGGCCAATGGTAAATATTAGGGACAGTCTTAAGTAAAAGGAGGAGGGTTGATAGAGATGAATTCAATTTATCTTCTTTCAAAATATTTCCATATTCCACATCAACTTGAAGTTTAAGCCTATTTAAGCCTAAAGGATAGTTTCTAGACAGTTTTGAAACTTAAGAACTAGGAGTTTCGGGCCAGGGAATTAGCCAAGTGGTTCCGGCACCTGTCTTGCCAGCACATGGGCCTGGGTTCGATTCCCCGGTAACCAAATACCATACTGGGCGTGAAGACTCACACCCAGCAGCAATCAGCACCACATACCTCAGTGGCAGGCATGGTGGCTGATGCCTGTAATCCCAGCATTCAGGAGGCACAGGCAGGAGAATTGCTGTGCTGTGAGTTGGAGGCTCAGCTCAGGGCTAGCCTGTACCATAAAGCGAGACCCTGTCTCAAAAAAAAAAAAGAACTAGGAGTTTCCTGTTAAAACTTTAATGCCCCATCTTTACTTTTATGGTCCTTTTATATTCCTAAAAAATATCTTTGAAGTATGACAGAATATTTATTTTGTGAGTCTGAGCTGCCTGTCGTGGTGCACATTGGTCATCTCACTGCTTTGAAAGGTTAAGAGGAAGACAGCAAATTTGAGCAGAGCCCTCCCTTAAAATAACAATGAAAGGGGGCTGGCGACAGAACTATGCCAAGGCTGAATTCAATCCCCAGTACCGAACACAGACATATACACAATGGGAATCAAGTTTTATCTGATGTATTCTTCAAAGAATGAAAGTTTTCATATCATTTCCTTAAGCATCATTTCTCACACATCATACATGGGATTTCACATTCATATATATTCCTTTCAAATGTCAGGTGTGTTAGAACAATTTGTTTAAATAGGGATGTATCTTCTATTATGTTTCAAAAATTCCTAGGCATGAATTTTTTAATGTCTTATGCTAATAAGAATAATTTAAGAGTTTTATTAATCAATTTTTTCTTAGAATGTTTTACATATATATGTATATATACACATATATGTACATACATGTGTATATATGTATATGGGTGTATATATACATATATGTACATATATATGTACATATGTCATATATGAAGAACATTCTGTTTTGCTAACTGGCTCTAGCTCTAGCATTTAATATTTTGTAGATGTACAGTATATTAATTGATGAAATCTTCATATGAATGTCATTTGCACCTATGCATGACAGCTTATCACTATATTACAAACACTGTGTAATTGTTATTCATATGATTAAGCTCTAAAACCTATTTAGTATTACTGTCCATATTTTCTTTAGGTATCTCTGCATCAGTACTACTTAACACACTAACATACTGATGCATACTTTATTTAAAAAATTTTTTTTAGGTTTTCTGAGACAAGGTCTCGCTTTGTAGCTCAGGCTGGCCCTGAGCTCAGTCTCAAACTCACATCACAGCAATCCTCCTGCCTCTGCCTCCTGAGTGCTGGGATGAGCCACCATGCCCAGCACAGTGGTATGTGGTACTGACTGCTGCTGGGCATGAGTCTCCACACCCAGTATTGTATGTGGTTACCGGGGAATCAAACCCTGGTCTTTGCGCTTGCAAGACAGGCGACAGAACCACTGAGCTAAATCCCCGGCCCTGATGCATACTTTAAGAAGGCAAACACAGACATACCTGGCTTTAAACAAAATTTAGAAAAGCTCCTGATCTCAAAAGGTTTGATGATACCACTGCTAACATCATTGTAGAATGCTGAAGCTATCAAGTGATTAAAGTAAGGTCGAGTGATTCAAATTTATTCTTTCAGAGAGGAGCAACTGAAGTCTACAACAATGAAGTGATTTTATCAAATACAACTGATACAGAAAACAGTCTCCGTGTTCAGTATATCACCTTGTTTCCTGAGAAAGTAACTCAATTTAACAACTTCTACCATAAGCAGATCAAAAATATGAATGTGCTACAATTCTTGTCTTTAAGTAGATTAGAGATTCTCTGGAAACACAAACATACACAGAAACTTAGAGAACAATACATGACAACATTACTAAATAAGATTAAAGGCCAAAATTTATAAGAGTTTAAGAAATATAGATTACAAGAGAAGGAATCTCAGGTGAGTCTTAAAAAGACTAGCAAGGTTTAGACAGGAAAGAAGGGACCGAGGGAGAGATGATGAGATAAGAGGTAATACCGTTAACCATGGCAAGAACAAATAAATACGGAAAAGAGATATGGAAGTCAGGTGTTACTAGAAAAACACATTTCATTTAGACAAACATTAATTTTTTTCTAAGTCATTTAAAAGGGGGTCTGTAAGGAAATTTGGGGGGATTTAGCTACTCTCAGCAGGAAGCCTAGAATTAAAATTATAAGATTAAATAACTACAAATTTTCCTGACTTCTGAATAATTAGCAGATGATAAATAAATGCCTGAATCCAAAGGCTTACAATCACATTGAGTTTGCAAATTAATCATATTTTATTTTATTATCTTGCTATGTCAAAAGATATCTGTCTTCCACGACCATGACATTCTTTGTAATGACACACATTTCAAATGTCCTGGAATGCTGTCAAAATATCATATTCATGGGTGGGTGGGGCTATGGGAAAAAATGAGAATTAAGTTGTGTCTTATACTGGTACAAATCCCCATTATGGAGTGCAATCATGATGTGTATATTTAATGTACCAATAAAGATAATTTTAAAAAATATATCATATTCACTAAGGTTCCACATAAAATTGTGTTCAATGTCCTAGGCAAAAAAATGAGGCAGGAAAACTGTATAGAAAATTTCAGATCCTCCAGGTTAATTGTAGCCAAGGAGATTGCCTCTATGGAAACCAAACACTATTCTAAACCAACTAATCACTGCTTTTTATTTCTAGTTATATTTCTAATTCCTGTTTTTATTTTGACAGTAGCAACAGAAAACTTGCCTGATGTAGGTGGTAGTTAGTCCTTTCATGCTGCCTATTTCATACTTCTAATTTTCTTCAAGAGTGAGGTGGTTTCAAATCATAAGCTGTGCTGACAACTGTATTCTGAACTTACCTCCTGCATTTAAGTAAATACTAACATATGCTTAAGCAATAAGGAAATCCATTTCCACCCAGTAGTATGGTAACTCCTGTCACACCTGTCTATCTAGAATCCCTAGGAATCACTCACCTGCACAGATCTGAACGTAGTAATAAAAGGCAACATGATATGATAGCCTGGTCCACTGGGGCTAGTTAGTAAAGCTCCTCCCCTGCAAAAAAGATGTTTCAATTTGACAAAATTATAAAGAGAGAATTCTCTTTCCAAAACTAAATTGCTACAATAAATATTCACTCTTACTCATTCTCTACACCAGTGGTGATGAATGCACATGTGTGCCACAGGGCCCTTTCACTGAAAGCCCTAAAAGGTTGTCTATTGCTGCTCTAAACTACTAAAACCTCTCTAACAGGAATTAATGATGATGAATAAGGACTGCTTAGTGTATCTGTCACACCTGAAAATGGTCAAATTGAAAAGATCAAATTGAACTGGTGATGTTACAACTTGTTTCATAAGCTTGAGTAACTATACTTCTGGGTCTCAGGTTCCAAGGCTTCTCTTCACCTTCTGAGAAACAGTCGTGGAAAAAAATTCTAAAGGGTAGAAGTTGAATACTTTAATATACATAAAAAAAGGGAAATCATCCATTTATCCAATCATCCAATCATCCAGGTTGGAAAAAAACCACAATGTAATCTTCCAAGGAAAGAGAAAATTTCTGAGATTAATGATTCTTTTAATCTATCTGCACGACAATCGAAATATAAGGAACATTTTCTGTATAAAAACAAAACAATAGCATGGAAAGATGAAGAATAGGAGGACTGAGAATACAAATAGATAAGATAAGAACTTGTTTGTCAAGTTTTGCAGTGTGAGAACTATAAAAGCACAGCGGGTAAATTATAAAAAGGAGGCACCCTGCGAGCAAACGAAAAAGAAGCTTTATTTCACAGTGAATAAGAAATTCATAGCACTTTACTTCCTGTCTTCAAAATATAAATAGGCTTACAAATAAGTCATATTATCTGATAAAAGATGAACCATTTTAGGCTCTTTTATAATCCCGTGACAGCTCTATTTTGACTTCTTTCCTTGGTTTTACTGTTAAAACATAATGCCAAACTGAAGGAAATCTGGATTAAACAGTCAATTTATTATGCTGGAGTTCCATCCACTGAGCCAAACTATTAGGATTCAGGATGGATCTGAACACAGAAACACTGGTTTTGAGGGGATGATGGAAAAAGGCAAAAAAATGTGTGTGTGTGTGTGTGTGTGTATATAATATATGATATGTTTTATATATATATATGAGATATATATCATCTCTCTTACCAGTCTATATTAAAAAGAACTTGCTGTGTTTATGTTAAAGGAAAAGCTATGCCAGCTCAACCAGAGAGCAACACATCCGACACCACCTCTCTACTTGGAAAGAAACAGGGGAGAAGGGTGGCCTGTTACTGTTGTGCTTATGAACCCTGAAGATGTAAAAGTTGTCATGGTCCCCAACAGCTTATAAGCAAGCCATAATTAGTTTTCAATGAGAAAAATCTAAGGAAAAATCCATAAATAAGACCACACTCTCTAAAGAGCAACAATAATGGCAAACTAAAAGTCTGTACAAACTCTAAGTTACACAGTGATTACTTCCCTCTTAGGGAGTCTTAACCTGTGCACAAGGACCGCCCAATACCTGAAGGTCGCTCTGCAAAAGCCTCCTCAACGCCCAGCTCTCCTGAGGGATTGGGGAGTCTTCCACGACGGTGTAGAGGGAGAAACTTCCCAGATGACTCTTGGACGGGGATCCCCGCTCCATCTGCTCTAGAGCTAAAGCTGACTGCATCTGTCGCTCACCTGTAGTACACAGCCAGGTGTCCTTCCTCGATCTTGTGGATAGAAGCGTAGAGGAGGACAACTACCAGCCCTACCACTGCAGCCACCAGAACCCGGGCTTGAGTCATGTTCATCCTTGTTCCTCCTGAGTGAAGGAGGAAAGGGGCCTCAGTTCCATGAGTGACAAGGCCCACCCCCCTTCCCCTCTACAAGACCTGGCGCCCTGTCTCGCAGGCCGAGCCGGGGAATCCTGTCCTCTCCTCCTCTCGCCGTTTGCTCCTGGCAGAGCCCAAGCTCCCCTCCGCCAGCCCCTCCGCCCGTTGGCCCGCGCCCGCATGGTAAGCGTTGTGATACCCTCTGTCCAACTGTCGCTACGCGGATAGAAAGCACTCACTGATGAGGGGTTCAGCAGCAGGCAACGGAGGGAGGCCGATTCCTCCACCGCGCCTCACCGATCAGTGACGCATCGCCTCCACTCGCACGTGCAGCCGCCTAGGTGGCCGGGCCGCTCCAACAGCCACCAGCAGCCGGCCCCGCCCACTCGCCTGGCACTGCGGCTGCGCGAGGACGCACACACGCACAGCGACGCAGCGCCTCGCTCCCGCCCCGCGGCCTGTGAGACGGTGTGCCGGCAGGACAAAATTCTCACAAGCACCGTACCGCGCACGAATTGGAGCTCTCTTCCTTATTTCTCTGGCACTTCTGATCAGTTGCTCCGGTAGAGGGGGAAAATTGATAGTAAGAAAAGAGGCAGAGGAAAAGAAGGCCAGTTGGACAGGGGAATAATCAGTTTGTTCTTTTACAAAGAATGCATTCCTTCACTCTGTGTGGTAGCTACTCTTATTTATCCTTTTGAGGCTTATTGTGTGTTAAGTGTGTGCGCATCAGCCACAGAACTGGTGCTTGAGGAGCAGCCATACTTGTTGCAAGGAAAAGTATTACGGAAGTTCAGAGAAGAAAGCTGTTCATCCAACTGTATCATCATCCATCGGTTTGTTTGTTTTTTAACTGTTAAGTCAGAATGCTGATCCAATAGGCTTAACAAAGGTCTGCCAGAAAATAGGGCCAGAATGGGCTAAGAATGTGAGGATTCTGTCTGGCCTCCGGGGAGCTCAAAGGAGTAAACTGAAAATCTTTTAAATTGGAAAAGAGTGGTTTGATAGGCTAGGACTAGATTTAGAAAATCGGCAATGCATTATTCTGCTGATAGGTGATCTGCACAGCTAAAGAGCCGAAGAAAAGATTTTTCACTTCATATTCTTCAGTTCTTTAAAAAGTGTACTTAGTCACTTTTCCATCCCTGGGACAAAAGACCTACAGGCTCAATGACACTTGAAACTTAAAGGAGAGGCTCACTCAGATTGGTGTAGGGAGTCAGGTTTTAGTCCACTGTTGATTGGTTGGCTCCACAGAGGAAAGGGCACGATGTGGAAGGGCATGGCAGAGAAAAGCTGCCCCACTCATGGCAGCTAGAGAGCAGGAAACAAGACAGCCAGAGCAAGAGTTATACCCTCCAAAGGAACAGTGTCTCGAACCGCCTCCACCGGCTGGGGCCTGCCTATTAATACCCGACTTAGCTGGGAACTCACCACTGGATGAGGTTATCAACTTCATGATCCAGTCACACTCTGAGAACCTCACTTCTGAACACGTGGGACTAGAGGAGGATGTTTTGGATCTACACTGTAACAAAAGTTCTTTACCACGTGCACATATTACCAAAAATACTTTGGAGATGAATACAAGGGAGTCAAGGCGATCATATTTGAGTAAGTTGGGCAGAGACAGTGTAAGCCTTGGAAGGTAGAAGTGGTGGGATCACAACTTGACAAAGTACATGAGAACTCGAAGGTCGTCTTATCTCTTGGGCAGGGAAATATGGGAAAGCAGTGCTTTAGGGTTAGTGAATATGCAAAATGGCTGAGACTGAAAAGAGTGGCTATAGGCTGAGAAGTCAATTGGTTAGGAAAGTGCAGGTCCGAGATTATAAAGAGAGGAGCAGTGCAAATTTAGGAGGGAAACAAAATCAATTAGTCTTCATTAAAGCAGCTCTTCCTAGGCCCTCTAGCACTCCCTCTTCAATAAATGTACTTACCTGTATCATTCATTTGATTTTAATGCTTAGGATGTCTGGGACTTTTTCTGTTCCTGATAAATATTTCCAGAGATCAGCTATTTTAACTTCCAAAAAGCAAAAAGAATGAAGAACAACTTGCTAGCCCTTGTGTTTTCTGTGGGGTATGTCACAATAATGCTTGGATAGGGGAAAAGAAGTGTAGTATACAATTCACAGCTCTCATTCAACTCTGAAATGCCATTACCCAGCAAAAGATGAGTGCTGCACTCATGCGTCACAGAGAGGTTTGGGCTGACTTCACTCTTAACAGTCTGTACTAACTTATACTTCCTGTCCAAATCCTACAGATCAGGCTGCCTTGACACCATCAAAACGCACCCCATAATTCAGCAAAACTCTTATCCATTATTACAATGATTTTTTGGAAAATGCATGATTGCCAAAAAACCCTTGAACAGTGATTACAATACTTGGGTGCCCTGAAATGGTCAGACTAACCGGGCAAATACATTTATTGTACTCCCTATGTTGTTTCTTGCCTTGCCATCTAGATTAGTATCTCCTGAGCAGTCAGTTACCAAATAAATATTTATTATTAAAACTTTCTGAAGAGTTTTTGGGATAGCTCAGTGGAAAGCATCTGTCAGTTATATACAAGACTCTGGATTCATTCTCTAGCACTGCAAACAAAACCTAGAACTAGGGAAGCAAGAGACAGAGTGCTTTTTTAAGAGACACAGTGGTGCTTAATGAAAAAAAAAGATTATTGCAAGGTTTCAAACTTCAGTGATGGGAAAAATGGTATCACGAACAAAAATGGTGTTGATAGAATGATGGCATCAGTTTATAGGACAAGATCTGAACCATGTGAACATGATTTTTTGACACACATAGCGGTAATGAGACATCTCAAGGGAAAAGCTATACTAAAGAAGATGTCTGGTACTTACTTTATCCTAAGTCCTATTTAATTTCTAAAGAACACACATGGATGGCAGATGTGGAGGCATGGGTGTATAATCCCAGCACTCTGAGAGGTGGAGGTTAGAAGATCACCACATCTGAGCCTAGTTAGGGAAACTCAGCAAGACTTTATCTTAAACATTTTTAGAAAGGAGCTGTGGATGTATGTCACTGCAAAGATCCAGGGTTCAGTCCTCGGTACCGCAAACAACCACTGCCACAGTAACAAAGCCTATAGGGACAGCCTATTTTGTGCTTTTCATGAACTTTCACATTCTCCCAAGCCATATTCAACTATGTATTATAATCTGGTTTTTATAATGAATAGATTCAAAGTGTAATTTAAAAATCATTTAATACATAGTGAAAAACTAGAATATAAAAGCATTTCACATTTTAAAACACATTACATTACATTATTTAACATAAGAGATCCACAATACTTTACATGAAAGTTTTGGAGCCATATGTTTCAGAATTACCAGATTTTCAGATTTAAAAAAGGTAATATAGTACATATGCCATACTATATTAACTCTTAAAAATATGGTAGTACCCCCTCCCCAGAAATCAAATGTTAATATTCTGCAGCAAAATAAAGGAACATTCACACAAAATGGGATAAAGTTTGTTGAATTAGATATACAAGCAAATTAATTTTGTCACCAATCTTATGAAAACTTTGTTTTCAAAATTTAAGATTTTGAAATTACAGTTACAAATAAAGAAATGCAGATCTTTATAAGCTTGTATAAGGCACAAAAACTAAACAAATGAACCTTTTTTACAAATAAAAAAACATAAGCTTCCAAATACATTATAAATTAACATCTTTTTTGATATTATTACATATACATCTTAAATACATACACACATATAGCACACATGATTTATGACAATCACCTGGAATTGAAAGCATGGATACACAACCCCTTCTGTAAGAAGGGGGTACTATTAAACGTGATATAAAGTTAAAATAGGATTAAGTCAACTCCTTATGATGCCAGGAAGAGCACTTGCTGAGTGCAACACAAGGAGGTAGGATTTATTCTTCAAGAAGTGCAATTTTACTTGAAAACAATCTCTTCCATAGAAACACAGCTCAGCAACATTTGCTTAACCTGCATGTTAGGTGATTTTTTTTCCCTCTGTATACAGTACTATGTTTGGCTTTATACTTAAAACTTCAGAAAGTTTTTTTTAGTTAGCTAAATAGTGATGTTTTACCAAGTTTAAAAATATAGGGTCACAATGATGCTCCCAAGTAGTTGCTGTAATTAAAACAAATATTTAAATAAGTCCAGTGATTTTTTTCATAAAATCCTATCTGTATGAAGCTTAAAATTACTCAAAATCAAGAGTAATGTCATACATGGTCTCTGAGTGTAGCCATTTCTTCCACTGACTGGTATGTGAAGAATGGTTTCCTAGAGGAAAACCAAATTTCCAACATTTGCAGCAGCAACTTCCATAGGTTTGAGGACAGTGAACAAGTAGCAAGTCATTCAGTTAACCAACTCCAATCAAGATTCTACAACCAGGCACGGAAAAGTTAAAATTAGAAGTTGATTATAAGTGGTAAATAAATGGATGGTCATTTTTGTGTGTCTAGACCTATTATATCAGAAGTTGAGCAGGTATGATGGCAGCAGTCTATAATGCCAGCATTTGGGAAGCTCAGGCTGAAGGACTGCTGAGATTTCAAGGCCAGCGTGAGCTACACAGTGAGTTCAAGGCCAGCCTGAACGACCTTGTGAAACCCTGTCTCACCTGCATACACACACAAATCTAAAGTTGAAAAACAAAAGTACATAAAGTTTAGCCCATTTTATTTTTTAATTTCAAAAAGTACTTCAAAGTTTTCATGAAAACTTCAAGCAAATAACTGTTCTTAGAAAACAGAGTGGATACTGAGATTAAATGCAGTATTGTTAATTCAGTGCATTTTATTGTAGTTTCTTCTAGTTCTAACATACCAATAGTTCATAGTAATATCACAAGGTAATATAAGCACTCTTTTAAATTACAAGCACATTAAGATAATTCATTTTATATGACCCGACTATTGCATCTGAGTTACTATACAAGGTCAATCGTACTAGGAAAAAAACTGCTGGAGCAAAACAGTACAAATTATTCAATTTCAGTGCTCACATTGCAGAGAAAACTTAATCTGACTGGGCCAGGGATTTAGCTTGGTAGTCCTGGTGCCTGTCTTGCAAGCACAAGGACCCGGGTTGGAGCGAAACGGTACAAATTATTCAATTTCAGTGCTCACATTGCAGAGAAAACTTAATCTGACTGGGCCAGGGATTTAGCTTGGTAGTTCCGGTGCCTGTCTTGCAAGCACAAGGACCCGGGTTCGATCCCCGAGAACCACATACAATACTGGGTGTGGAGACTCACACCCAGCAGCAATCAGTACCACATACCACAGTGCCGGGTGTGGTGGCTCAAACCTGTAATCCCAGCACTTGGGAAGCAGAGGCAGGAAGATTGCTGTGATGTGAATTTCAGGCTGAGCTCAGGGCCAGCCTGAACTAGAAAGCGAGACCCTGTCTCAAAAAAAAAAAAAACCCAACTTAATCTGACTAAAAATGGCATGGATAATGTAAACCTAGTATATGCCTGAGTAAAAGATGGGGATTTGAAGTTGAGGACATTCTTCAAATGCTCTTTTCTCCATGTACTCCTGTTATGCACATGCATCCAGGATGCCAAATAAAGCTAGCACAGAAAGTTAAATCTTTTGCACTCAGCATATATAAAACACAAACCCATATCCACAAACTTACCATCATGCCATTGCTCTGTTCCTCGTTTGCTTCATGAATCATAGTACTTAAATGGCCAAGACAGTTCAAATTTTCTTCTATCATTTGTGCTAAACTCTCCCTTTGGGATGAAAGAACAAAGTCTTTTCAAACTCAGCAAAGATAAGAATGATCATTGTCCTTGCTGCAACCCAGCACTCTAAAGTGGCTAATTCTTACAGTGTTCAGTTCCTTCATCCCTCCCACCCAGTGGCAGAGTCCCCCTTCATCCCCACTGCTGTCTCTGCCTATCTCTAATGATAAGTCTGCTCTAAGAGGGTGAGGCACACCTTTATTCTTAGTTATTTGGGGAGGCTGAGGTAGAAAGATTGTAATGTTGAGGCCAGCCAGGCAACTTAGAGACCCTGTTTCAAAATACCAAAAGAGCTGAAAAAGAAGCTCAATGGTACAGCCCTTGCCTAGCACACACAAAGATCAATCTCCATATAGCAAGAAAAAAAAGAAGTCCACTATAATTCCAATTGGGCTTTTCTTTACAACATAAGTGGCACTTAACAGATATTTTTTCCCTGAAAATGTTAAGGAGGAAAAATTCTTGTGATATGGACAGATGAAAAACTACTGATTGTTTCTGGATTATTTCCTTTTTCCTAAAAGTAAAAAAAAATACCAGCATACTTAATTCACATACATAAGTATAGAGGAGAAGATTCAAAAGTATTATCTGTTCTGCAAAGATCAGGAAGGACGAAAAACTCTGGTAGGAAATAACAGATGACAGCAATGAAAAGGAAAACAAGCAAGCTGATTCTTAGTTACAGTGGAAGAAAAGAGTGAAAGGGGAGCTGACCAGCACGATCCCTGGAAGCTTATTTTTAAAGGAGATCCTCATTCTGGTTTCTACCTTCATGCTCTTTGCTTCCAGATGGCCTCTATACTCACCATTTACCAACCCTTGATGCTTCCTCTACCAAAGTCAGTTTTGGCCATGAATGATAATCACTTTTAGCTTAGCACTAAATGCTGAGTCAGCTCTTCATAGATGGAACAACTTCAGGCTACCAGTTTCTAACCCTCTGCAGTTAAGTACCATGGGTACATCATAATTAAAAGCAGTTTTCCTTTATAATGTATACCTGAAAATAAAATAGCTACCAGATGCACTTCAGCCAACAATCACAACCTCAAATTAAAAATACCGTATAGGTATAACATTTGCAACCATTAACATCCCCTAACAATCCTAAATGCCTTTACTAAGAGCAAAAGGGTGGAAATGTATTAAAATTTATTTGTTTTAATGCTTTCATAGCATATTTCCTTAACATTGTATATTCTGTGCTATCCCTGTAGAAGTCTTATTTTGGGCCGAATCTATCTATAATGATGCCAAGAAGACCTTGAACTTGCTTTCTTTAAAAAAATCAAATACCTGATATCAGCTTGCCTTCCTGCCAAGGGCTTTTTCTCTCATAAAAGTAGCGTATAGAATGTGCATGACCTCCTGAGCAGTGATGTAACATGGCTGCACTTCTGCAAAACTAATTATGGGCAGAATTTCCAGGAAACGCTGGTGCTGTAGAGGTTTCCATGAGTTGTGAGAAAAGTGACAATACACAAGCTAGCAAAGAGCCCCTGGCTCTGCATACGGCACATCTTATGCTGAGAAAATAACAGAGATGGATAGTCATTCAGCTTTTAGCAGAAGAGTAGGAACTAATAAAAGAAAATACAAGACTTCAAACTTGAATTATTTGCAAAGTTGATTTAAAGCACTGAAAAAAGTCTAATTTTAAAATACTAAGTTATATAGTAAATTAGATCTCAATAATTTATTAAAAGGGCAATCAAGGACCCCCAAATGATAAATGCAAAGTTAGAATAATTTTTCACAGACATGTAGTGAAGGAAGGAATAAAGTCTGCGTAAAAGAAATTGAGACACCAGTAACACAGAGGTCTTAGAACTTAAGACTGAATAATTATAGCTAATACTTGTTAGATATTTACCTCTTAAGCAAGCTACACACATCATCTAATCAAATATTCATAGCTGTTCTATAAGAAATTCTCATTTTACAAGTGAGAAAATATGAACATTAAAAAAGTCAAGTTCATTGCTCAAAATTATTATGGAGAGTCAAGAATCAACTTTGGTCTGAAGGCACTGCCTCTTCATCACTACATTCTACAGCCTCATTCCTACCACTGTTTTGAAAACACAACTATCTATTGTTACAAAGGAACCCACCCATCTTGAGGAGTTACCACACATGACAGAGAATGTTCACGTTCTGCTAATGTTGGAGGAAGCCATGCTGATGCCTGAGGAGTTACTGCCCCTTCTAGACTGGATCCTACAAGGGACCGGGCAGAACTCTGTGTCTGAAAGGAAAACAAAAAGAAAAAGACAGAAAATCAAAACATTATAGGTAAGCACCTCTACTGATTCATGCAATTTATCATACTCCTAAGATTTACATTTCGTCACTACTTTATTGTACAGAATACTTCTGTTCAAAAGTACTCCCACCTTTATACACCTTCACTTACTATCCTGTCCTTGGTTCCTATCTTCACTGACTAAAACTGAATGTATTTACATGTCTAAAATTGCTTTAATTGGAGGATAAATAAAATATTCAGTTGAACATAGGGCTGGTTTCACCAATTAGTCAGCTGTATCTCTCCCTAGGTTGGGTTGGGATGTCACACTGGTCCAGTGCCAGAACTATAAAAACAAAGTAACTGAAAAGAAGAATGATAGTGCAAAAGTCTTGGATCTCCACTGCTAGTCAGATACCAAGCAAGAAACATGAGTGTCAATCTACAATAACACATACATCTTTCAGAGACAGAGCTCAAATTGACAAAAATGTCTTTCATCAATAATAGCAACAAGTCGATATATTAAATAATGCATTAGTAAGTACTTACACAGGCAATTTTAAGGAGATGCCATATTTCCTTCTGCCTTTTTCCCTGCATGAACATGACAGTATTGTCAGCTTCTTTGATGTTACTGAGGGCCACTTCTACCTTCGGGAGCAGGTCAATAATCTTCTGCTTACAGCCCAAAAGCTTGCTGGAGAGATTACATCAGTGTCAGATACTTGCCATATTCCTCTAGATTATATACACCATACTCCCAAAACCCAGGTGGGGAAAGGAACTACAATCAGCATTATATTTAATGACGGATCTCCAAAGTAGTGCATGCAAACAGGTAATATAAATGCATGTACACGTGGCCAAGCTACTCAAGATACAGCCAGAACTCTTCTTGGGTCTAGAATGCTTATCAAAAAGAGGTTGTACTTTGAAAAAAAAACATTGTCTTTTAGGAGGAAAGAAAACAATTTTCTACCTTAGATGGCCAAACAGCTCCTTGAGTACACGGTCTTGACTCTGAACAGTATGCACAATGATCTTCACCATCTCTGTGCTATCACTGTAGGAGTGATCTATAACAGACTTTAATCAGTGAGTACAACCTGTCTTTTGCAAAAAGTGTCAGTCTCCAAACAAATTCTCAAAAATTTAAAAGTCTGAAAGAAGACTAACAAACATTTTCATTAAAAATTTGGATTAAAATTTTAAGACTATAAATAAATTGTAAAGTCTAAAGATATAGTTTAATGGTTAATTATATATCCCAAAAAAGAGTTATAGAGATTTGTGAATATATAAGGTATACAGAAATGTACACATCTGATCAAAATACATAGTGAATAATAAATTTTAAAAATTTATTACAGGGAAGAGGGTGTATGGGTAAATAACAAGGGGAAAATGAATGTGATAGTGATGAAGAAATAAGGAAACAAAGATTATGTATATAGGGGGTGGGGGGTTGCAGGATGGGGAGAAAGGGGGAAAATGAGAATTAAGTCGTATCATATTCTGGTACGCTCGATGTTGAATGTGATAATGATGTGTACTCATAATGTACCAATAAAGATTTTTTTTAAAAAATCATTACAGTAGGGCCAGGGATTTAGTTCAGTGGTTCTGGGGCTTGTCTTGCAAGTGCAAGGGCCTGGGTTCGATCCTCAGTAATCACATACAATACTGGGTATGGAGACTCACGCCCAGCAGAAATCAGTACCACATACCACAGTGCCTGGCGTGATGGCTCATGCCTGTAATCCCAGCACTTGGGAGGCAGAGGCAGGAGGATTGCTCTGATGTGAGTTGGAGGCTGAGCTCAGAGCCAGCCTGAACTACAAAGTGAGACCCTGTCTCAAAAAAAAAAAAAAATTATTACAGTAAAATATACATTATTGTTGATTCCCCTCCAAAATACTCTCTTTTGCTTCAAACACACAACCCTTTAGCCTTGCCACTTTCTGAAGCAGTTCTGGAAGTTCTCTTGGGTGAGTGCCTTTAGGAATTGAGATAAAAATTATGGTGAATGGTGCTATCCAACAGAAAGACAGGACTGTGAAAACATGATGGTGTGTCTGTCCTAAGCCTTATTCACCATGTCTGGCACTTCCCTGAAGTCCAAAAGCCACGCATGAAAGGTGAATGTTTTGAATTGATTCAGGACCTTAAGGGAACCATGCAAATGACAGATATAAAAGATTTCCAAAACTGCTTCTGAAAATGGCAAGAATGATAGGACATGTGTGACTGAAACAGAAGGGAGTATTTGAGGAAGATTAATGGAAATGTGTTTTTTACTGTAATAACATCTTAAATCTAAACACTGTATTTTTCAATCAGACATTGGTGTACATATATGTATGCGCATATATAACGTATATGTATGTATATGTAAAAGATGCCATACACACACGGATCACTGTCTTTCCAGAGATGCCAGTTGCCTGTACTTAGAACAACAATCTTGGACAGCTTTACTATTAATCTATGCCCACACATATATGCAGCCTCTGGCCAAGAGAAAAATTTTTCTCCTATAATTAACACCACTTATTTAGAAACAGGACAATCTATTAAACTTTCACTACCTTAGAAGGACACTGCAAATTCAAGGCCAGCCTGGAATACATAGGACTTCGAGGCTAGCCTCAAAAAAAAAAAAAAAGAAAATTTTTTGAAAAAAGCTGACTCAAACCAAATCTGATATACTAATAAAGAAACCTGTAGGTATCTTGAGAGTTTATCCAAAAGCCAACTGGCAGATGACCTAAGCTCAGATGGGATGGATGTTGGTCACAGTGAGTCCAACAGTTTACAAGAGATGCTATCTCAACTTCTAACAATTACCAGCATTAATTATTATATATCATAATATTGTTCATACATCATGTTGGTATTTTCCTTGGATGATAATTAAGCCTAAGTGCAAAAATAATTGTTACTAATATTTACTGCTATTGACTTATAATTTTCTCATTTACCCTTTACAGTAGTCCTGTGAATTGCTTTTTTTTTTTGCAGGGATCAAACTTAGGACCTTACACTTAAGAGGCAGGCATGGTGTCACTGAGCTAAATCCCTGGCCTACCTGTAAAAGGCTTTTACTACTATTAAAAGTGGAAACTAAAAATTTGTTTCTTTCATTATCATTTCAAAGACTACTGCCATAGCCCAACTTTATTCCTTACACATGTCTCTGGTTCTCCCTTACCAACAACCAAGTACAGTGATTTAAAAACACTTTTTCCTAAATCCTACAGACCAAACTCAGTTTTCTCATGTAACTACCTCTTTTACATCAACAAAAACCTCAGAACTTTGGCATGGTCTGACACATAGAAGGAAGGAAAGTCTTTTTTCACATTTTCAGCTGAACAATAACCCCAAGTCAAATGTAAACTAGAAGATATTAGACACCGTAAGTCACATAATGAGTTCAAGGTCAGGCTGAACTACTCAGTGGGACCCTATCTCAAAAGTGTAGCTGGGAGTTGGGGATATAGCTCAGTAGCGACAAGCACCCATGTTTTCTATCCCCAGTACTACATGCTCACATACATATTAACCCATGAATTTACATCTTTGTAATATTCTATGTGAAAAAAACAAAGTATCCATAACACGTTTCAAGTATATAATGAAGTACGGAAGTTGTCCCAAGAAAAATCACTTTCATAATTACACATTGCTAGCTGTCTGACCTCTTCTTCCATGGAACCCAATTTTGACTTGAAAGAATGACTGTCAGCCAAACTGTGACTAGGTGAAGCATGTTGTTTCTTTTAAGGAAAAGATTACTGTCCATGATAAAATTCTACTTTTCAAGCAAAAAATTTGAATTTTAGAAAACTTGTTTTCACAACTGGAATTTGTCAGTTTCTAAATACTTAAAAGACTTTTCTGATGAGGTTAGTGACATTAAAAAGATCTGTAAAAATGTAAAATAACACCAGTTACTCACTATTTTTTTTTTTTAGAAAATATAGTTACTTTTAATAAAAACATTAATAGGCAATGAATTTGTTAGTTTTAAATGAATATTTCTATTTTAATTATTGAAAAATTCTCCAATACTGTCAGTTAAGTTATGAATACAAGGGACTCCTGAGACCAAAAAGTTTGAAAAATGCTAATCTATTCTTTGGGTAAATAGCTAAAGGGGATTGGCCTCAAGGATAATCTTCAAAAAGAGGGCCTGTACAGATTTATATGCTCAGGGGTCAAAAACCTCTGGGGTGGAAGGCCTTTAAACAACCTTGAAACCTCAGCTCCAGAGAATAGTAAAAGGGTTCATCGTGATGCACTGACACTGGAGGGGGAATGGGTGTCAGCCCTTATGGCCTTCTATTCTGAAGTGCAAAGTGAGGTTAACTTGAATGAAAGAAGTGATACTACAGAGATTTAAAACCTAGTGTGCACAATGGAAGATGTTGCTGACCCAGTACTTATGTTAAGAATCCAAAGCAGAAGTGAAAATCTGTGAGTCCAGTAATCAGTAATAGCGACAAAAGAATGGACAGTAACACAAGTTTATTACTGATATTGTAATAGCTTGAATAGAGTTATCGTAACTGTTAAGACAGTTAGACTTATCTAGGATTGGGATTTTACTGATAGAAGACAAAAATGAAAATACTACCCAAAGAATGACTTGTGGTAGACATTGTGATTAGAGTAAAATATTAAAAATTAAGGACTCAGATAGAAAACAAGTCCAAAACTTTTATTAGTATTCACAACTCCCATCTTCTGACTAATAAATTCGATACTGCACATAAAGAAATACAAAATTATAACCATTGAATCAAATAAAGTTTCCACTGAGTGAGAACCTTTGTTTAGATTAATTTCAGACACATTTTGCAATATTCCTTTGTCTTATCAGTGTACCATGGGGTCCTGGAGTAAATCTGCTATTGAGGTTACCACCTTCAACAACAATTTAGTTATAACAAGTTTTGTCAGGGGCATATCTATAATCCCAGAACTTGAGGGTGGAGGCATGAGGATCACTATGCCACACCTGGGTCCCCTGGCCCGGCCCTTTTTATTTTTTTAAAAAATTTTTATTTATTTTTTTTGAGACAGGTTTTTGCTGTGTGGTTCAGGCTGGCCCTGAGCTCAGCCTCAAACTCACATCACAGCAATCCTCCTGCCTCTGCCTCCTGAGTGCTGGGATTACAGGTGTGAGCCACCATGCCCGGCACTGTGGTATGTGGTACTGATTGCTGCTGGGTGTGAGTCTCCACGCCCAGTTATGTTATGTGGTTACCGGGGATCGAAGCCAGGTCCTGGCACTTGCAAGACAGGCACCGGAACCACTGAGCTAACTCTCCAGCCCCCGGCCCTTTTTATTTTGAGACACAGTCTTGCTAAGATGCCCAGCAGGAACATGAACTTATAATCTTCTGCCTCAGTCTCACTCATAGTTGAGATTGCAGGTATGCTCCAATGCATCAAGCTCAAGGGTTGGGATTTAGACAAAATTACAGACATCTGCTGCTTTATCAAAGATGTCCTTAAATCAAACTAACTTTATTTTTTTTTGAGACAGGGTCTCGCTTTTGTAGTTCAGGCTGGTCCTGAACTCAGCCTCGAACTCAGCAATCCTTTTGCCTCTGTCTCCTGAGTGCTAGGATTGTAGGTGTGAGCCACCAAGCTTGACATTGTGGTATGTGGTACTGATTGCTGGTGAGCATGAGTCTCCATGCCGCCCAGCATCGCTGTAAGAGGTTACCTGGGACCTTGCGCTTGCAAGGCAGGTGCTGGAACCACTGAGCTAAACTCCTGGCTCCAAACTGACTTTTTAAAAAAATTAGAATGAATATGTTCATGGTAGTTAAAAAAATCTGACTATAGGCATAGTCTGTTCTTGATTAATACCAAGGTATAAATCCTCTTAACCCAATAAAATTTTGGACCATCAGTCAAACTTTTAAGCTTGTCAAACAATATCTCAATAATATGAAGAGTGATTCTGATCTCAAAGAGTAAAGTTTATGGTCCTCTATAGTCTGTAAGTCCACTTTTGAGTATGCCTAGCCTAGATTTAACTTCTCCATTTCCTCTTTTCTCAATTCTTTCTTAGCCTACTACAATCTGGTTTCTTTTCTTTTTTCTTTTTTTTGTTACCAGGGACTAAACTCAAGGCCTTGTGCTTGTGAGGCAGAAGTCAGAACTGCTGAGCTAAATCCCCCACCCTATAATCTGGTTTTTGTTTCTAAAAGGCCATTGTATTAGGCAAGGTCATCAATAAGTGTGAACTGTTAAGTCCAATGAATATTTTGTTTTAAGGTTTTTTTTGAGACAGGGTCTCGCTTTGTGGTTCATGCTGGCCCCAAGCTCAGCCTCAAACTCACATCACAGCAATCCCCCTGCCTCTGCCTCCCGAGTGCTGGGATTACAGGTGTGAGCCACCACGCCCGGCACTGTGGTATGTGGTACTGGTTGCTGCTGGGCGTGAGTCTCCACGCCCAGTATGGTATGTGGTTACCGGGGATCGAACCCCGGTCCTTGCGCTTGCAAGACAGGCGCCGGAACCACTGAGCTAACTCCCCAGTCCTAAACATTTCATTAATATTGTCATCATTATCCAAATGTCTGCAGCATTTCACCCTTCTGTACACTTTTTCTGTTAGACTGCTATTTCTATCATACAATTTCTTCTTCATATCCTGGCCATTTCTCAATCTTTTCTGCAGGCTTTTCACTATAATTCACTTTGTAAATTTATTATTAATACTCCCTAAGATCCCAACTTTGGCTTTCTTATTCAGCCTGCTTCCTCAGGATCATCTCTTCACTCTTACGGCTCATTCTTCACCAAGTATCTAAATATCTGGCCCAAATTCTCTACTAAATTATAGATTGCTATGTGTATGTCTGTTCATACGTACCCGCATACAGTATTATGTAAACACACATAAGTAACTATCTATTCAACATGTCCTTTTGAATGTCCCTTTCACTCCTTTATATCAACACGTATACAACTAAATTCACTTTCTTTTCCTATCAGGTCTGTCATCCTTTCTATATTTGCCTGCTTCTCTCATGTAATGAACTCCTCTAGCCAGAAATCTCAACCATATTCAATGTACCACTCAATATTATCAGATATACCCCCTAAATCTCTCTTGCCTTTTCCTTCCTCTTCACCTCACTGCCACAGTTCAGACTCTCTGCTTTAGTTTATACCCATCCTATATTGAACTGTGTCTATTCTAATAACCTTATAATGAATATACCTATTAGTGTCTAGTCCCAATTTGATCCATTATCCATAATGCCACCAAAGCAGTACTTCTAAAATGCTAATCTGATTATGTCATTCCCCATTAGAACTTTTTTGGCATTTCTCTTGTAATCACGATGAAATCTAAACTCTGCCATGCCATATCAAATTCTGTACAATCCAGTCATGTTTCTCTCCTTCTGAAACTATATTCCCACCACACTGCTAAGGACTCAAGGAGGTTAATGCTACCTGTGTATGTCTTTACATGGGATACTATTATACATATCATCCTTTCACTTGGCGAGTGCTACTTTAAGACTCACTGCCTTCAGAAAATCACCTCGAGGGCTGGAGATTTAGTTCAGTGGTTCTGTCGCCTGCCTCGCAAGTACAAGGTTCTGAATTTAACCCCTCATATCAAATGAAAAAGAAGAGAGAGAGAAAATCACTTCTAACCATCCCATAGTCAAAAGTCATGTGCCCATCTTACATGCACTTTTATGTTTATAAAAATAAAAAGAATAAATTCTACTGCAATAAACAAGCATTTATGAGAAAATGTTGTTTTTAAGTACCAATGTCATATGTTTATCAATTCACATATACTATTATGTGCTTAAAAAGTATAAAATACTTTTTTTAAAAAAATAATTTAAGTAAATTACATTCTAGGGCACAAAATTCACTTTTTACTCTGTGACCTTTCAAAACAAGAAATTTTAATTGAATAGTATCTTGCAGGTATATATCATTTAGAGTTTTTAAAGCATCTTCACAAACACTCTCACACATATACTGCCGTAATGTATTTACTGAGTTAGGAAAGACAGGTTTCAATATCATTTTCTAAAAAAGAGAAATGTGATACAAGGAAATGTGTCAAGATTAGTTGGTCAGTAAGTACCACAGCAAAGTACCTTTTTCAGCAGAACATGCTCTGCATGTAGCAGATGTTCAACAGTAATTGTTTTGCCAATGATAGAAGCAACCAATGACCAGTAGAGATAAAGGCATCTTTTACAAGATAACGTGTTTCTGCCTAGAATATAAGCCTTCTCTCTCACCACTCCATATCTGAACTCACAGAATCAAATTCATTCCAACCTCCCTAATCTTATGTATATTTTCTTCATCTTTTCACAGTTTTCTGCTTCCTCTTCTTTTACCTTTCTTTCATTCTTTCTTTTGGCATCCATGTTTAAAATTTTTCTCCCCAATTTCATTATTACTTTCTTCTGATCTCTTCAATTCTCATAAAGTTAAACTATTATACTTTAGGTGTCTTAATGGTAGTACCAAAACAAGAATTTATTTTGCAGCCTTTGAAATATTTTAAATACTACAAATTTGTTCAGGTATTGACGGTTTCCTAAAACATCTCCGAGTATTGTGACAGAAGTGTCTTACCTGCAGGTCTGTGCTTCAGTTGCTTATATAGATCAATGGCGCGCTGTTCCCTACAAGACAAAAAACATGCTTTTACATGAAGGCAATTTAATGACTCTTGAATTAAATACTATGTGTATAATGATCCCAGGATAAAGCAGGTACAAGTTGCCAATTAATATTTTATAGAGCATTTCACTAAATAAAAAGCAAGTACAACGCATAATCTTCAAATGCAAAGTGTAGTATACTTTATACCTGCTCTGTCCCCCATCTTTTAAAATACTTTATGAATATAATATGGGAGAGAAAAATTATAGAAAAGAACTACACAGAGGGTTAACTTGCTAGATGTAAGTAGAAAAAAACAATGCTACAAAAAATTATAGATGTTAAGATCAACAACATAAATACTCCCTTACAGAGATTCCATCAAGTCTCCCTGGCGTCTTCCGTAGGGGCTCTTCTGTAGCTCCATAATTTCAGTGTGCAAAGACATAATTTGATCTTCAAGGTATCCAATGACACCAACCTAAAGAATGATGAAAACAAAAGAAAACGACAAGCTTACCACCACATAACACCAAATAAAACTCAGACTTTAAGGATAGAGAATGGTCTGCTGTGGCAGTAAGAGAACTAATTTGAGATGAAACTCTTATTTTGTTAAGGCCTTTTTATCCTTTAGTTTCTGAGAATCTTTCACATAAAAATATAGTTATTTCTAAGCTACTCTCTTTTCTCTCAGACAATATACTACTAGCTTTGCTTTTTTTCCTAAAGAAGCAAAATGTTTGTAGAAGTATCATCAACAAGACAGAAATATGGTCACTAAAACTAGTGGTATTGTTTGTATCTCAGCTCCAGGATACCAACTACCTCTACCCACCTACTCAGGCTAAGTATGCACTAGCACGAGGAGACTAATAATCTAGAATCATGGATAACAGTACAGGATAAGGGATGATCTGCCACCTAAAAATAATGTCTATTCCTAGGAGACCCATATATTTTATTGTCTACACCAATATAATTTGGAGAACACAAGGAAATACTGAAAATACCAGAGATAAACTGGATTGTCCTATATGAACAAGGGTGCACAACTATCTTACCTAAACCAATTATAAATAATGGAACTACACTGATTACTGACTCCTATTTAGTCTCTCCATAACTCTACTAGAAAAGGAATTACGTATATGATACAAAACAGGAATTGAAATTCAATGAAGCCAAGTAATTAGCCTAAAGCCCATGTTTTATTCATTATGATACCTTCTTCTAATATACAAAAAGCATCTGTTAAACATTTGTCTGAAATTCATGAAAGATATAGACATTCTTTATATATCAAAGATGATGGGAGACATCAAGAATGAATATAGAGGGCCGGAGATTTAGCTCAGTGGTTCTGGCACCTGTCTTACAAGCTCAAGGACCTGGGTTCGATCCCTGGTAACCACATAACAATACTGGGCGTGGAGACTCACCCCAGCAGCAACCAGTACCACATACTACAGTGCCAGCGTGGTGGCTCATGCCTGTAATCCCAGCACTCGGGAGGCAGAGGCAGGAGGGATTGCTGTAATGTGAGTTTGAGGCTGAGCTCAGGGCCAGCCTGAACTACAAAGCGAGACTTAAAAAAAAAAGAATGAATATAGAGCCAGAATAAGCTCAGTGATTTTTTTTTTTTTACCTCAGCGTAGTGGACGGCTTTTTCTTCCATTTCTTTCCAAGCTTTTAGCATTTTTTCTGAAGCTAAAACAAAAATCTAAATTGGTTATCTCAGAAATAGCCATAGCTTAAATTACTGGCCTGCCTAACTCCTGTTGTATCAATATCAAAAATGTTATGGGTTAAAGAATGATCCTTACCCCTATGTGTATGTTAAAGTGTAACTTCTAATACCTTAGAATGTCATCTTAGTAGAAACAGAGTCCATACGGGTATAATCAGCCAAATGTATACTTACATTGAAGGGGGGGGGAGCTTAAATCCCATATGATGATTATCCTTACAAGAAAAGACACAAAGATACAGATACACAAGGACAGAGTGCAATGTGACAATGGACTGAAGTTCTCAGATGCAAGCCAAGGAACACCAAGGACTGCTGGCAAAACACTGAAAACTAGGAAAAAGCAAAGGATTCTTCCCTACAGGTTTCAGAAGGATCATATCCTGCTAACACCTTGATTTTGGACCTCTGACCTCCAGAAGTATAAGACAGTAAGTGTAAGAAAATAAATTTCAGTGTGTTAAGCACCTAGTTTATGGCATTTTGTCATGGAAGTCCTAGGAAAGCAGTGCAGGTAGCTTTCTCTTTAAAAAATTTTTTAAAAGCAACATGTTTTAAAATGCCAAACACTATGGAAGGATATAATAAAAAAGACTTTCTTCAATCGTATAGCCCCCAAAATCTACCATTATTATTTATTCCTAGACACATACCTTATTCCCCACAAGTTAGGGAACATATACACACTTCTCTTTGCTTTTTCCACAATTTAAAGTATCAATGCCAACCAAAGACCCAAGGGATCTTTTAATACCAGCACACAAGAGACCTACCTCAGTCTTTAACAAATGTATAAAACACTTCTGACAAGTCAAAGATCTTTTAATTAGAATGTTTTGTCATTCAACAGAATATACAATATACAAACACAAAACATCAATCACAGCACCCACTGTGCAGAACAAATGTATTCATCCTATGGGACACTTAACATCATTTATTCTGAGGGCAAGTGCAGAAAGTGTTTTTCTTTTTTCCCTAAAAAAAGTTTAATTTTATGAAACACATCAGAAGTGCTAAGGGTTTTCCTTTCAGTTTATTCAAGTCTTAACTGTGTTATTTTCCAGTTCCAAGACAAACTTTGAGTCAAATAATAAAAATCTGGGAACTATATGCAAAAAACAGTAGGAGTCCATAGTGTATGGTTTGGAAATAAATAAAACCTTAAATGATCTGTATTACTATTTCCAGAAATATAAGTAATTTAACAGCACACTAGCTATGTTAGTCCACTTGAGTTCTACATTAAAAACAAAAAAGCTGTATTAAGTGGCATATAAACAACAGAAATTTGTTTCACACAGTTCTGAAAGCCAGGAGATCCAAGGTCAAAGGGATGGAAGTTCATGCCCGGTGGGGCTCCCTTCTGTCTCACCGACAGCCAGCTTCATCCTGTTTCCTCACATGGCACAGGGGTGAGGGGGTCTTGTTCAGGTCTCTGCTATCAGGGCACACATTCATGACCTAATCATCTCCCAGTAACCCTACTTTCAAATATCATCATCTTGGGGGTTCAAGATTTCAACATATGAATTTTAGAGGAAAACAAACATTTAATCCATAGCACTGGTTAAGAAGCCACTCTGGTGTAAATCTTGTTTCTATTTTCAAAATGAAATTTTAAATTCACCAATTCTCCAATTCTTAAATCACCCCTTTCTAGTTTAGCTTTTCAATAACCAAATCATTTTATTCACTTTTGAAGGTAAGTTGTTCAATAAAGAGATTAAAAAAAAAAAAGAGCTAACATCCAAATTAAACATGGCTTATGATGATCTAAATTATTCTGTCTCCTGTTTCAAAGTAAAGTAAAAACTGGCTATGTGTCAAGAAGGCAAAACAACAGATGCCTTCAACACTAGACATTCCTAACAAACAGAATACACCAAGAAACTTACATATCCCGTAAGTCATCTGCTCACTGTATCTTTCCAGGTCAAGCTGAATACTTCTGTGAAAAAATTCCAATTTAGCTTTCAGTTGCTGTGATGCTGAGATCAAAGTATTCTTCATTTTTGTCAAGTTGGCATTGTACCTAAGAAGACTTAACCTAAGACAGTAAAACAAAATAAAATTATCAGGACTCAAAAAACACTGAATAAAATTTTAAAAACAAAGTTTGAGAAACGAAAAGCCTATGTTTCTATTATCAATCTATGAGAAATAGCTGTTCTCTACAATTTGGTCTCTAAAGATTTCTAGCTTGAGATATTCTGTGATTAAAAAATGTTCTTATACTATAATCATTTAGGAACTACTACTTTCAAGCAATGGATGGTTTCAATCATTTAGAAGAAATCTGTAAGTTTGGGCCCTGGGATTTAGACCAGTGCTTCTAGCACCTGTCTTGCAAGCACAAGGGTCCAGTTTGATCTCTGGTAACCACATACAACAATGCTGGGTGTGGTGACTCACACCCACCAGCTCAGTACCACATACCACAATGCTGGGCATGGTGCCTTACACCTGTAATCCCAGCACTGGGGAGGCAAAGGCAGAGGCAGGAGGATTGCTATGAGTTTATTTTATTTTTTTTATTTTTTGAGACAGGGTTTCTCTTTTTTTTGTAGTTCAGGCTGGCCCTGAGCTCAGCCCTGAACTCACAGCAATCCTCCTGCCTCTGCCTCCCAAGTGTTAGGATTACAAGCATGAGCCACCACATTCAGCACTGTGGTATATGGTTCTGATTGCTGGTGGGTGTGAGTCTCCATGCCCAACATTGTTGTACATGGTTACCAGGGATCGCTGGAATCACTGAGCTAAATCCCCAGTCCAGATTGCTGTGATTCTGAGGCTTGTCTGGGCTACACAGTGAGCTCAGGACCAGCCTGATCAACAAAGCAAGACCCTGTTTCAAAAAAAAAAATCTATTAAGTCTGGGATGGGGATTTAGCTCAGTGGTTCTGGCATCTACCTTGCAAGCGCAAGGCCCAGAGTTTGATCCCCAGTATCTACATATCACAATGCTGGGCATAGTGGCTTACACCTGTAATCCCTGAACTTGGGAGGCAGAAGGACTGCCTTTGTGAGTTCGAGGATAGCCTAGCCTACATAGTGAATTCAGAGCCAGCCTTAACTACACAGTGAGACCCAGTCTCAAAACAAAAGAAAGAAATATGTAAATCTGATAGGAATATTACTTTTCAAACTGGTTCAATATTTTAGTATTCCATGCAATACTGATGAAAGGAAAACTGGCAAGAATATATAATGAACATGACATTGTGCTTAAAAAGAACACAATCCACTTACATTGCTGCCCTTTGTCCCTGAAAGAGCCTACTGTAATCTTCTTTTAGCCCAGACACATAATGTACTGCTTCAGCCCACACTTTACGCAGCTGTACAATTGGAAGCTGTATTTTGCTATCTTGTACTATTGAAAAAAAAAGAGTAAAAGGAGTATTGAGTTACTTTTAAAGACTCTGGAGTTTATTTATGATTTTCTATGATTTCCTGTTTACCCAAATAGCATTCCCATAGATGCCAAGACGAACTTACTCATTATCATTTAATTCAGCTCAGTATACCATTTATTGAACAGCTGCAATACATATGCCTTACTTCAGGTAGAAAAGGACATAAAAATGAATGATCTATGATATAATCACTACCCTCACAGAGTTCCTACATCTTTTTCCTTGATTTTTTTCTAATATGCAACACTTTTTACTCTATTAATCAAAATTCTTTATTTTTTCAACTTCTAAATTATTCCTACCTTTTCCTCAACCCCGTAGTCTTTTCTGTTTCTAAATAATATCACCCTATCCACCACCAATGCAACTTCAACAAGGCATATAGGATAAATAGCAGCTTAGTGAGACACCCTAGACTTTATTAAACAGCTACTTATTATTATGTCTTCCCATTATTGCTGGGGACATGTAAAAAAGACAGGAATCAATAGAATTTCTAAAGGTCAAAGATGGAACAACGTGAAGAACAAAGTAAATGAGAATTATAACCCAAAGTATAAACATCCATGAATCCAAACAAATATAAGTAAATGATTGAATAAACACATAAACAGGAGAAAAGCGGCAAATCTCTCATGCAGAAGAATTGCAATTAATTATGCAGATACTCTGTCAAAGAGAACATAACTCCTCACTACATGGAGCTTTATATAGTGATCTCTTTCCAAAGAATATTAATATAAAAGAATAAGGATTAAACTTTAAACTTATAATGAAGAGACTTAACAAACACTATGTCAGCCAAGTGATCAAGGTCAGCACCAACAGTCGTAAATCATGGTGATGGTATACACTTAATTTGTGGCCAAAATATCACATTACTGTTGTGACCTTTCTTATTAAAAAAAAAAAAAAAAAAAACCCAAGCCCCTAAATCTCGGTGTAAACTATGAGAAAATGGGAAAAGAAAAAAACACGACAAATTCCAACACAGACGCATCCTACAGAAAAAGTGACCAGTCCTCCTCCATGCTGTCATCATTATCAAAATAAGCAAGGTCTCAGAAATCTGTCACTGCCAATAGGAGCTCAAGGAGATGTGACAACTAAATATAATGTGGTATTATGCATGAAATCTTAGAACAGTAAAAGGACATTAGATTAAAATATGAAAGGGATCTAAATCAATATGAATTTGGTTACATGTTCATGCATTAACTGTATGTACCAGACTAATATAGTAAATAAAAAGGGGAAACTACATGTGTGAAGGAAAGGTTACATAAGAACTCTATACTACCTGCTTAGTTTTTCTGTAAACCTAAAGCAGTATTTTAAAATTTTTATTAGTTTTTGAGACAGGGTCTCGCTTTGTAGTTCAGGCCAGTCTTGAACTCAGCCTTGAACTCATAGCAATCCTCCTGTCTCTGCCTCCCAAGTACTGGGATTACAGGTGTGAGCCACCGCACAGGCATTGTGGTATGTGGTACTGATTGCTGGTGGGGATGAGTCACCATGCATATCATTGTTGTACACAGGTTATCAGGACTCTGCATTTGCAAGGCAGGCTCCAGAACCAGTAAGCTAATTCCCTGACCCCTATTAGTTTTTTTTGTAAACAGTCTTGCTATGATGTTTGGGCTAGGCTTGAAGGTAATTTGTAACTTAAGCTATCCTTAAACTCACAGCAATTTGCTTGCCTCAGCCTCCTAAATTGTTAGAATTATAGGCATATGCTACTATGCCCAGCCCGTTAAAAGTCCATTAGTGAAAGAGTTAAATCAAATCAGGGAAGAAGGTAGGGAACTGACCTGAAAAAGACACGAGAGAGAATTTTCTGGGGAAAATGAGATGTTCTGCATCTTGACTGTGCTATGATTACACAGGTAAAATACATGTCAAAATTTACCAATTTAGGTACAGATGACAGCATTCATCTGTAATCCCAGCACTCAGAAAGCAGAGGCAGGAGGATCACCAGGAGTTTGCGGATAGCCTGGTATACATAGTGAGTTCAGGGCCAGCCTGAACTACAAAGTGAGACCTTGTCTCCAAGAACCAAACCAAACAAAGAATGGAGTTTTATTTTCCTGTCTATGAAAGCATAACCTTAGGAAGATAGTGTAAAAATTTTAAGTGAGGAATCTCATGGTGGCTTAAAATCATGTTCCAAATAACATGAATTCATTTTTCACCACATATAGAAATTTTAAGTATAAGAGAAACCAGAAGAAAAACATCAAAAGATTATTTCTAGTAATCACGTTGAGAGACAAAATTACCCCATTTCAGGACTAAAGTTCACCAAAAAGTATATTTCTAAGTATACTTACCAATATAATTTACACAATCAGACAAACTTCTGGAAGCAAACGGCCCTTCATATACAGTCTTGCTTTTATCAAATAAATAAACCATATAGCTATCACAGCCTCTCTGAAAAGAAACAAATAATTCAAATTCTGTTCAAAGATTCTTGAAAATTCTAGGTTTTCTAAATACTTAAGCACCAGAAACCCTACTTTGAAATGCAAATGACCAAAGTCAATGTATGCTGACACTGCACAGATTTAGTTTAAATTTTTGTTCCAGAGGAAAAAACACAAAAACTAAGATGAAAAATGAAAACATAATGCAAAATGAAAAAAATTAGACATAAAATGCTACGTATTGTAAGATTCCATTGTGTGAATTTTCACAAAAGACAAATCTATGAAGACAGAAAGATCAGTGGTTGCACAGAGTGGACAGAAAGTAAATTAACATTTACTAGACATGAGGGAATCTTAGTGATATTGAAATATTTTTAAACTGATTTAAATTTAAAACAAACCTTGAATTATATACCTGAAATGGATGAATTAAAAATGTAAAATATGCCTCTGTCTCACACACACACAAAAGATTCATATCATAGTGACATATGTACGCCCCTGTTTATAGCAGCTCAGTTTGTGATAGCTAAATCTTGGAAACAACCAAAATGCCCATCAACCAGAGACTGGATAAAAAAGATGTGCTTCTTTTATTAAATGTAGTATTACTCTGCCATAAAAAACAATAAATTTGAGTCATATTTTACTCAAATGGACGTACCTTGAGGACATACTCATAAGTGAAATAAACAGGTCACAGATGTGTAAATACCATATCTTTTCTCTGGTATAAGAAATTGAAGGTGGGGCCGGGGAGTTAGCTCAGTGGTTCCAGCGCCTGTCTTGCAAGCGCAAGGGCCCGGGTTCGATTCCCCGGTAACCACATAACAATACTGGGTGTGGAGACCCACGCCCGGCAGCAACCAGTACCACATACCACAGTGCCGGGCGTGGTGGCTCACGCCTGTAATCCCAGCACTTGGGAGGCAGAGGCAGGAGGATTGTGATGTGAGTTTGAGGCTGAGCTGAGGGCCAGCCTGAACCACAAAAGCGAGACCCTGTCTCAAAAAACCTAAAAAAAAAAAAAAAAAAAAAAAGAAATTGAAGATGTAAATGAGTTCTAAAATGTATGATAGATATTGTGAAATAGGAAATATTCAAAGGGAAAAGGGGGGTAGGGGTAAGGAAAGAAGGAAAAGAAAAAACGGGATGGTAATAAAAGGAAACAAAGCTTATGTATATAGGTTGCAAGGGATTGTAGGGTGGGTAGAGGAACAGGAAAAAATGAGAATTAAGTCATGTCACGTATTGGTACAAATCCTCAATTTGACTGATATGATGTGCACATAAAGTGTACCAATAAAATCAATTAAAAAGTAGAAAATAAAAGTCATGACAATCACATTAATACCCAACTATTCTGTGGCAACAGCTATGAGATTGCTAGTCTAAAATGAAGATTCTAGGCTCTGTGCTTCAATCATAAGAAGAAAAAGAAAGTAGGATAAAATTGGCATTAAAATAATATTACAAAGTTCAAAAAAACAAATACATTTTTTTTTCTTGTTTAACTTGCAAAGCAATGATAGTTATCAGTGAGGCAAAACTAAAAGAATAATTGTAAGATGCATACCATCCCAAGTGATTCATGTATGTATTGAAAAACGCAGGACATATATACAGATTTCTTACTAGCTTCTAGGTATATTAGAATTTTCATACAATTCTTTTTATATAACATAGTAGGGCATGTGTAGTGTACAGCAATTACTTACATACTTCAAAATAATTAAAGAAAAGGGAGTTTGAAGATTCCTAAAATAGAGATGATAATATTTGAGGAAATAGAAATGCTCATAACTGACATTATCATTATACCTGGTGATATGTAGTGAATTAAAATCAAAAAACAAAAGATCATTCTTACAACTCCATCTAGAACACACTGAGAAGCTGGTTTCCGAGGATCCAGAGAAATTCCTGTCTCTGAAAGAAGCTCTTGAGAACCTGTGTTTATTCCAGTTTCACGCTCAATACGAGACTGTAGTGAATGAAGACTTTCATCAGGTGGTAACAGGAAAGAAATTATCTTTGCAGAAGTCATATTTAGGATGTGTACTATCTGTATGAGTAACAAAAAGATAAATTTATTGATCATTTGCTATGTAACAATTCTGCGCAAGATACTGAAAGGGCAATAAGCAAAAAGCATTACTTCAAGGTTCACTTATTCTTCAAAGTGAGATTTTCTATAATTATAAAATAACATTCTGAAAACTGAGGAACAGTTTAATTTTGTAGTACAATAAATGTTAATTCCAAAAACTAAAACTTTGAAGTTTTAGGGACGCACATAAGAAATAAAAATCAAATTTTAAAAATACCTACAGTATTTTGAGTAAGAGTATTGTAGAAGTAGGAGAAAATATTACCATGTATGTAGGCTAACAGACAGCTACAATAAAGTTAAGTGCTTTCTCAAAACATTCTCATTAATTAGACTTTCAAATCTCCATTTTGCAGAGGTGAAAATCGGACCCTAGGAGTCAAATAATTTGTTAGGGATCACACAGCTCATAACTGGTAGAGTTTCAATCTGACCTTTTGTCTGACTACCTCAAGAAATAATCATGTAGAAAAAAGTGAGTCTTTATTTCTATGAAAAAAATATTGTTATCCTCCTAAGACAATCAAGTCAGGGCAATGACCTGCCTAAAGGCCTAAAGTTAGATAAGAAAAGTCTTACTGCTCTCATCTAAAACTCCAGGGAAAAGAGCCTGATACAGGTTAAGTGATATCAGGTAAGACTGAGTAAAGTGAGGCTCTGTCCAGATAACCAAGGACAGACAGGGAGTGGAGAGGCATGAATGGCAGTTAGAAAATTGGAGGATTTACAAAATGTGACTAAAATACTGTATGGCAGACAGCATGTAAAGAAAAAGCAAACAAGATATGCTAGTGTGGGCAAGGAGATTACAGAGACGAGGATCATTCTAGGCAGAAAGACAGCATCTGTCAAAGCACAAAGGTAGCTAAAGGGTTTGATGGCATGAGAAGCAGTAAAATTTTGTCCTGAGTGAGGTAACAGTTAAGAGAAGCAGTTATAAGACATGTATTTGCTTGGGTGAACCTGCTTTAAAATGCATTAAAAAGCTAAGCAGACAAGCAGATCAGTTTAAATGTAACTTAAGCAAAATAAATAACCCCCCCAACCCTTGCAACAACCTTTGTTAATTTACAGGAATGAAGAATTTAACAAAAGCATTTTCAGAAAATGAGTAGCAATCTACAGCCATATTACCCTGATGCTGCCTGATCTTCTCTAACCTCAGAAAATGATAAAGAGCAGCTCATGTTGCATACACTACAGAATGCAGTAAGTATAGAGATAATCAAAGTTAGATCAGAACCTTTCTCACTAAACTATATCCAGTATGATTAAACCTAAATCAATAGAAAATAAAAGATGCTTCAAAGAAATAAACCACAAAGGCCCTTTAGAAGCAAACTGAAAAGTTAGCTTAAGAAATAGAAAAGCATCAGCTACAAGAATATAATTTTCTTTTTAAAATAAGTACCATGGAAAGATTATTAAAATATGTTTATCCTCAGTTTTCAAGTAAACTAGATTATCTTCAATGAGGGTCTTAAGAAATATATTTCATCAAAACCAACCTTCAAATTCAGTATGTGATCCATTAATATAAAACATCTTGGCTGCTTCAGAGTGAGGTCAACAGGTCCTCCTCTCAGCTGTGGGTCCCAATTTAGCATTAACTGTAGCCAGCTTTCCATTGGCTCTACTATCAAACTAGGAAATGTACAAAAATAGGGTGACTGTGGTTATGTTCCAATTTAGATTCATATTACTTAAAAAACAATTTTACAGGCTGCTAATTTCTTTTTCCCAACACTTATCTATACTATTTAATACCTTAGTTTGAGACAGTTCATGAAATGATAAATGAACTTTCTTCCAAAGCAAACAGGCCCAAAGCCCACATATGTAAATTTAATAATGACAACTCTAATAGGTAAGTCAAAATCCATTCTTATGCGAATCTATTCACTGGGTCTTTTTAGCATCCAAGCCATCCTTTGAATGGCAATGGTTCTTGGTTTCATTATTATCTGTACTGTCTAATAGCATATCCACTAGTCATAATGTTACTTACATTTACTAATTATTTAAAATGTAGCTCCTTATTCATACTAACTAGTTCCTTTTTTCCTTTTGGTAATGCTGGTATTTGTTTTAGGCAATTCAGGCATATTTAGGCAACATCTTATAATCAATAAGCCTCCATCCCCTTTAAACACCTTTCAAGTGTCCAAAAAGTTCAAGAAACTTCGTGTGATCAATGTAAATAAAGAACATTTCCAACATTACACCAAGTTGTACTGGATAATGCTACCTGAAACAAATAACTACTACAATCTTCTTTTACAACCTCAACAAACTGAGACAAACTTTCTTAACTAAAATGCACTTACTTACCTACAAAGGCTATTTGGCTGAGGTAAATGGCTACTAAACCGAACTTCTCCTGTCATCTCTTCACAAGCAAATATACATTTGGGATCCTTCTTCTTAATCTTTTCATGCCTATAAAAACAAAATGTTCCTCATTGAACAACCTGATTCTCATACTCTTAAGATTTCCTGCCACTTTGTTTTTATTCAACTCTGATTTTAAAAAGCAATTATAAAGTAAATGAAATAAGCAAACAACTAAAAAAATTTCCACTCACATTAAGCACATCAAAGGGCTACAGATTTAGCTCAGTGGTTCTGGTGTCTGCCTTGCAAATATAAGGTACTGAGTTGGATCCCTGGTACCACATACCACAATGCTGGGTGTGGTGGCTCACACCTGTAATCCCAGCACTTGGGAGGCAAAGGCAGAAGAACTGTCTCATGTTCAAGGCTATCCTGGGCTACCTAGTGAGTTCAGGGCCAACCTGAACTACAAAGCGTGACACTGTCCCAAAAAACAAAACAAAACCAAAAAAAAACACCCCAAAGTTCTCATTTATGTCTTACCAGGTAAATGGTTGCAGATGATGCAAAAAAGGTCTATATCCAGCTATACATTCAAACACCATTGTCCCAAAGCTCCAATAATCAACAGTGGCTGTGTAAGGCTTATTCTCAAAGAGTTCTGGGGCCTTAAAAAGAAAGAGAAAGAGAGATAGAGAGGGGGAGAGAGAGAGAGAGAGAATGCTTTGAGAAAGGCTATTTTATTTTTAACTACTACACAAATGACCTTCAAAAATTAGAATAAAGGTGTAATACATTTAGATTCAAAGAAATAATACATATCTCACCAGATACTGCAATGTTCCTACAAAAGATGTACAGAGACTTCCCTGATCAACATCTTTGGCATACCCCAGATCAATTATTTTGTGCATTATCTGCAAAATAATAAGACAGAATACATGTAACATGGTTGAAATATTGAAAAGCAAAGGCAACAACATCCTTTTAAGACTGTAGATAATATGGTAATAAACAGCTTAGGCTCTCAAATAAAAATTTGTTTCAAGGCTGTGCTCCACCACTTAACTAGTCATGCACTTTTGAACATACTATTTAACCTCTTATAGTTTCTTACATAATTAGATAACAGTCCCTACGTTACAGAATTATTAAGACTCAAGAAAATAGTGAAAATAAAAAAACTTAAACAGTGCCTTATATGTAGTAAAGATAAATATAGGTTGACTAGTAATTTTTATTTTGTATATTCTGTATAAATTTGATCCATTAAATGAGAAGGCAAAGGATTTCTGAACTTGAAGGAGTATATTACTGTTGGACGGATTAACTGTGAATCAACACCTACGTAAATTTAGGCATGTTCCTAAGTCTTCAGAAGAGGAAAAAAAACAAACAAATAAGCGGAGATAACTGGTGCAAAGTATATACAAAAGGCTCCTCTGAGAAGCATCATCATCAAAGTGCTATCCCTTCCAATGGACCAATCATCTTCACTAAGTTACCACATAACCCAATGCAAGTTTTAGACCCATGGCTTTAAGTCTTCACTGGAATGAAACTTATATGCTTATATGCTGGAAACAAGAAAACTGTTCAAATTGTTCTGATGAAAATAAATATGTTAGGAGTCATTTTACAATTTCTGGTTCTTAACATGACCTATTTAGGAATATGAGAAATCAAAGTCTCAAGTTTTAATTAAATATGGAACTTAGGATTTGGAAGAAGGGAAATGAGTTTTAAAGAAACATACTTTTTTTCTTAAAGTAAAGCAGGCTCAGAATGTGTATCTATGTATTTTAGATGTGCTTCTGAACAATAAAACAGCATTATAAACTATTTATTGCCTCATCTCTGCAACAAACGGTGCTAGAAAAACACATAATCAAGACCGGTTCAGTTTCTTCTCTAATGGAGCTAGAGTTTAGGAAATGAGACAAAAATCTAACCACAGAACTACAGTTGGGTGTGGTGAGGACTGAAACAGAAAAAGTGTAATGTTATAGGTGCACAGCAAGAACACCAATGCTTAAAAACTACATCATGGAGACTGTGCAATAGGCACAGAACATTTCTTCAAGTTTACCTACCTTTCCACCAACATCCTGAAGAACTATATTTTCAGGTTTTAGATCTCGATGTATAATTTTATTTTCATGCAAATATCGAATCCCAGACCCTAAAAAATATTTAAAAACTTATTTTGAAGAAAAGACATTGAGTTAAAAAAGTCCATATCACATTTCATACATATCTGCACTGATAATCAAATTTATTTGGGTCTTCATAACCTCTCAACTATTACTACAGCAGATTAGATTTTCTTTTCCTTTTTCTTCCCTGCAGTATCATGGATAGAACTCAGGACCCTGGACTTGCCTGGCAGGCATGGTGTCACTGAGCTACATCCCTGGCCCGGATCAGATTTTCTTTACAGAAAATACAGTAACATTAAATACATACCAAAGTCATAATGTATGTTCATTTAATTTATTACAATTAATATTAAAAACAAGTGGAAAGATCAACTAGGAACATGCTTATCACACTTAGGACATTTTCCTCCCAATTAAATGAACTTTTTCAAATATACTTCAGACCTCATGATGTAGGGAAAGCAAAATTAAAATGTATAGAAAACTGATTCTCAGCTTTTGAGCATCTTTCAAGGACCTAGTTCTGTTATCTGAGGGAGTTTTCAGGAATAGCACTGATTAAATAGAGAGTTTCGCTCTAAGACTTGACTTGAGGAACTCTCCTAAAAAAAACTAGGTTAATCGAGGGGGCAGGGAATGAAAGTAAGCAAGTTCATCTCGTACTATTTCTTGCCAGTAACTGGAAGATCAGTTAGGCATATGACTCTTGGCCAAAACTAAAAAATACAAAACAAAGTATTCTAGTTTAACTAGAATGAACAGTAATAAATTTTTATAATTTCTTATAAATGTTTAATATGTATATGTTTTATATAATATATTAACAATTATCCTTAGTTACCAAGCAGTATAAAGAATCTATTATACACAAAGAGGCATTACATCACAAATATATATTTTAAAATATTGACTACATACCTATATCACTGAGTAAAGAAAGTATCTGGCTTTCTTTAAGACCACAACAATTTTCTGGTTTATTGAGTAGCTAAAAGAAAAAAGAAAAGAAGTCTAAAAATGTGTACTACCATAGCCAGGGAGCAATAGCTATACATATTAATCATTATACTCAAAGAGAATATTCAAATAAGGAAAAAAACATCATGATTAAAGTATATAAAAGGGGGAAAATCATAAAATCCATATCGAGGACATGTAAATTTCATGACAAAACCTACAAAAGCAGAGGTAAAGGGGCAAAAGCATCTGAAGTAGAATATTTTTGAAACAGAAAAAGGTTGAAAAACCTCTCAGAGATATATCTATAGCTGTATCTATATATAAATAGCCACATGGACAAATTTAAAATGAGCTAGGAAAAGAAAGATTGCAGTAGAAAAGACAACATTTTTGTTGTTGCTTTCTTTTTTAAAACAGAGTCTCACTATGTAATCCAGGCTGGCCTTGAACTTACTATGTAGCCCAGGCTGGCCCTGAATTTATGATGATCCTCCTGCCTCACTGCTAGGATTACAGGCTTGTGCCACCATGCCCAGCTGAAAAGAGAACCTTTCTATAAACATCTTAAACACTAATATTTTGATTTAACACTATCAACTTAGTCTAACTTTGCAAATAACCAAAAAATGTTCTAAATTAGAGGTCAGTAAGCAATTTTCTACTCAAGGACAGATAGCAAATATTTTAGGGTTTGCAAGCCACATAGTCTCTCTTAGAATTTTTTCAATTCTGCAGCTATAGAGTGGAGCACGCCTGTTTTCCAATAAAATTTTACTTAAAAAATACGTAACACCATAGTTTTCTGATTCTTACTATAGAGTATGATATAGATTGTGATTCAAAACTGCTAAAGTTTATGATTTACTCTTATTATCTCAAAGCATTCACACTACCTTCCGGAGATCTCCTCCAGAACAGTATTCCATTGCTAGAAGAGGCACATCATTAATCAAAAAATTCAGTTCCTCAGGAACATCACAGGCCTTTACAACATTAGCATGGTTCAACCTAACAAGAAGGGAAAGACATTATAAAGGAACTGGATTTGAAATAGTACTTAGCTAGGGGTTAGACAGTGATGTGGGGAACACTAGTATTTTATGAAATTTAATTTGTGATTTGTATAATTAAAATTTAGTAATTTTAGAAGGAAAATGTACATTAAAATACCATTATTATTATTAATACTAGATTGCTGTGTCAGTCAGTAAGCATTTTAAATATATTAACTCATTTACTTGTCACAACACTACTAATAAAGTAGATTTACTAAGAGTCTCATAAATCAGGAAAAACTGAAGCATGAATTGGTTATGAGACAAGATCAAACAGCAAGTAGGTTGTCAATAAGAATTCAAATCTGGCGGTCTGACTGGTGATCCTATGGCACGTGTGCTGCAGTGGGCACCAGAGCCCACTCCACCGGCATGTAAGCCAAGATGTCCAGCAATGCCCCAGCAGCTGAGCATTTAGGTTTAACAACAGTGTTGGCCCTTAGTGACAAAAAAAGTGAGCTTTGGGTCCTGGTTCGGGCACTTAATCTTTAAAAGGTTCACCATCACTGGCCTATATCATACTGCCCCTCAGATCACCACTTACAGAGTTACTCAGTGATGAATACTAATACAATTTGGGTGTATTTCCTTCTAGTTTTAAGCTTAAAATTTTCAATAAATTCTGAATCATATGATATATTATTCAATAGCTGTTTTATTAGAAATCTCTCAGTCATCATCATCAACTGGTATAGATTCCCATGTTTGAGGACCTAAAGAAAGAGAATCTCCACATGGAGGCCTAAGAATTTACATTATTCTTTTCTGATGATTCTGTTATGCAGCCAAGTTTGAGAACTATAAAATCAAACAGAGCAAAACACTGGAGTCAGAAAGTACTCATTTACAGAACAGGGATAATACCTAAACACAGGGCTATAATGACAACTATAGGACTCATCTAGATGGTACAGTTACACTACTGGTAGAAGTATATTGTCTGTGAAACTTTAAAGTATGACTACCTATTGCTTTAAGAACTTAATTTTTTTTCTTTGAGCATATAACTTGTGATTCATTTCACTTTTTGTTTTTGCGTTTTTGAGAGAAGCTCTTGTTATGTACTTCAAGCTGGCCTAGAATTCAATATGTATCCTACACTACCCTTGGCAATTGTTCTGCCTTAGCCTCCCAAGTGCTGGGATCATGGGGATACACCACCATGTCCAGTTAGTGATTCATTTCTAACAAACAGAATTTGGTGGAAAGAATGAAGTGTGACTTCTAAAGATACGTCATAAAAGATATGTGTCAGCCTTCACCTTGTTCTCTCTCTCACAAAACACTTGCAGTGGAGAAGCTAGCTGCGCTGTCATTAAGATATTCAGGTTTCCTGACAGAGACCCTGTCATTAAGATATTCAGGTTTCCTGACAGAGACCCATATGGTGAGGAACTGCTGCCTCCTCTCACCAAGAGCCACATCAGCTATCCTGGAAGTCACTCTATCATCCCTTCCAAACCTTGGAAGGCTGCAGCTCTGGCCAACAATTTGAGATATCTCAAGAGACCCTGAGCTAGAGTCACACACCTAAGCCAAATTCCTAAGCCAGCGAAAAGTACAGATAAATGCTTATAGTTTTAAGCCACTAAATTTGGGCGTAAGTTTTTACAAAGCAGTAAAACTACTTAACAAAATGCATAAGAAATGCAAACAATGATTTATTATAATTTGTAGTAGTTTAACAAGAAAGTATAATACATGGGTATTTCTCAAAATCCAGAAGAAATAAGTTTTGCCTTTGGAGAACTGAGTCTAAAAATATTTGGCTTACTTTTAAATTAAACTTTCTTAATCATATGGTATTATGGTTTGGAGCTAGATGTCCCCCCAAAACCTCATGCAGTGGCTCAATCTTGTGTGTGATTACTATACCACTACAGTGACTGTTCTGGCAGTGCCTTAATCCTGGTAGTATGAATAAGATAAAAGGGACAGAAAGATGCTGCCAAGGTTCCCTTGTTACTTTGTACCTTCTGGCTGCCATGAACTGTTTCTCGGCTAGAAGGCCTGTCTGCTGTCCACCCTGCCTTGGAGACAGTGATTATGGGCTGAAACCTCTATGAACTGTAGGCCAAATAAATCTTTCCCTTCTAATATTAAGTGTTAGGTGTTTTGTCTCAGCAACGAGAGAAAAGTAACTAATATATATGGTGAAATAATTACATGAAGTAGAATAAATATAGTTGATGACAAAGAAAAGAATATGTTCCTCAAAAGATCCTGAGTAGAGTGAACTTCAGACCCCCTTCCCTACTGGCTGGACTGGAGTACTAGAGAAATCACTGAGGGCACTTACTTCTTCATAATCTGGATTTCATGGCACCAGCGTTCTCTATTTTTGGTACTTAGCTCTAGGCGGCAAGATTTAATGGCTATTTTCTGATCAAGTTCCTGCCAAAACAGAAAGTCAACAGAAAAAATGTTAGGTTCCTGTACAAATTTGCTTGCTATCAAAGAAATGTTAACTTTAGGAAACAACACTCTTTTTACCTTACTAATTAAATATACTGTCTACAACTTTTTTGAGTGTACAGGTCTATTAGATAAACCATGAGACTATGAAATCAATGCTTTAAAAATGTGTAATCTCTGATACAAATGAGAAGTGTAGTTAAGCTTCTAAGAGTAAACAGAGAAGTGCCCAAGGGCTGGAGGGAAAAAAATTACAGGTTGGGAAGTGAGCCATACCTTGAAGCGGAGAGCTGAACTGAGGAGCTGAGAGGGGGGAAAGAAGCTGAAGACAAATAATTGATACCATGTAGAGAGAAGAAAGTAACCAGAACAGATCATAAGCTAATCTAACCATGGCACTCACTCTCATCAGCTTTTCACTATGATCAGGAGCCTGGTTGTAGGTAGCTACATCTCATGTAAAGTTCTGCTACCACCTAGACTATCTGTACACCCACTGTGGGCTTTCCCCCAATACTAAACTCTAAATTTTCATACGAATGAATATTTTAGAGTTAGACAGCAATGATGATTGCACATTGCAAATGTACCCCAAATACCAGAACTGTATATTTAATGGTCCAAACGGGGCTGGAGTTGTAGCTCAGTGAGAGTGATAAAGCACTTACCTAGACTGCATAATGCCCTGGGTTTTGATCCTAGCATCACACATGCATGCACATGCACACACACAGACACATACACACAGAGTTTAAAATGATAAATTTTGTATCTATAATTAAAAGGTAGAAAATACTAAGTTAAATTAGTTTCCTTATTTTTCCAACTTTTCAATCTCTAAATAAAGGGACATTAAAAAAAAAAGAAATAAAGGGACATTATATATAGCATTTATCCAATGCATCTGAACACAATAAAGTCATTCCTTGACATGTGGAGGATTTTTCCAAGACCTCCAACAGATACCAAAATCTGTAAATTCTCAAGTCCATTACATAAAATAGCATGGTATCTGCAAATAACTTATGCATAGCCTCTTGTATACTGTAAATCACCTCTAGATTACGTATAGTATCTAATATAAGGTAAATGCCATTAGAAATTATTGCTACTTTGTATTATTTAGGGAATAATGACAAGAAAACTGCACATGTTCAATATAGATACATTTTTTCCCCAAATATTTTCAATCCATAGTTGGTTGAATCTGTACATACAAAATACACGGAAAGCCAATTGTTGCCCCTGTCCCCCATGCTGTGGATTGTCTTGCACATGCTGGGGAAACTTTCTACCATTGATCTATATTCCCAGCTCGTATACCTTTACTTTAAAGTATCCTACAGAATTAATTTTTCCAACACACTTGGAGAAGTATTATCATATTCCCTAGAAAGAGTTCTTTGGTTTTTCTACTATGCTTCTATATTACTTTATAAATATATACAGGATGGCCAGGGATTCAGTTCAGCAGTTCTGCTGGGCTGGCAAGTGCAAGGTCCTGAGTTCAATCCTCAGTACCACATATTACAATGCTAGGCATGGTGGCTCAGGCCTGTAATCCCAGCACTTGAGAGGCAGAGGCAGGAGGACTGCCCAGGATTCAAGGCTAGCCTGGGCTACACAGTGAGTTCAGGGCTGCCAGAACTACAAAGTGAGACCATGTCTCAAAAAACCTAAAAAACAAAACAAAAAAACAAAATATATAGTACCACACTGCACTTTGCTTCTATGTCTACTTCTTTTGTAGACTTGAAATCTCCTGTGAGGTAGATAAGCCTCTTTCTGGTTTTGGCACTATCAGTATCTAGCACAATAACCAACTAAATAAACCATCTCATGTCTGTATTCCTTCATTGTACTTTGAGAACTGTATATAAAATATTGGGACATGGCTTCTACCCAAACATTAATATATATTGAAAGTCAAGTGATTCTGTTTCCTAGTCTTTTCTCCATACTACAAGCCTGGTTATCAAATGTCCCACTTTTCGGGAAGGGCACTCTGATCAATTAGAAAGTTGCTAAGAGACTTATGGGGGCCCAAATCTCTTCTATTAAAAGTAATGAATTCCATAGAGACAAATAGTAGAATAATATTGCCAGGGGATAGGCTGAAAGGGAAACAGGAATTATTGCTTAATAAGTACACAATTTTTGTCTGGGAAGGCGAAAAAATTTTGGAAATAAACGGTGGTAATGATTGTACATTGATGTGGATGTGCTTCAGGCTACTGAATTACATGGTTAACATGGTGAGCTTCGTGTATTCTTTATGAGAATTTTAAAAAAAGATAGGCAGTGACAGTAATACTGTTTGTGAGCCTGGGTGACTGAATAAAAAAGTCTTCATCCATCCTCAACCAGGGATTAAAATAAGTAGGCACAGACCAGGTGTGGTGGCCTGTAATCTCAGCACTCGGGAGGCTGAGGCAAGGGGATTGCCTCACGTTCAAGGCCAACCTGGCCTACAAAGCCCAGCTTTAAGTCCATAGGGAGACAATGTTTTGCTTAAACACAAGCAGATTTAGCTCAGTAGTTCCAGTGGCTGACTTTCAAGTGTAAGGTTCCTGGCTGGATCCCCGGTAACCACATGTAATAATGCCAGGCACGGTACTCACACTCACCAGTAATCAGTACCACACACCACAGTTCCGAGTGTGGTGGCTCTTGCCTGCAATCCCAGTGCTTGGGAGGCAGAGGCAGGAGGATTGCTGAGTTCAGGACCAGCTTAAACTACAAAAAGCAAGATCCTGTCTCTAAAAACTTAAAAAAATAAAAAGAGAGAGAGAGAGAAGACAGAGGAGGGGCAAGGGAGGAAGAGAAGCAGTCATAAAAGTATACATTCTAGCGTGCCAGGGTAATGGCCAGGTAACGGGCAGACCTGGATGACACAGAAAACATCCCGCCGAGGCACTCCTCTCTGTTTTCCTTTGAATGCATTATGTTCCACAGAATGCTAAGAATTATTAAAGCTACATTTTACTACTAAAATACTTAATGTCTTATTCCCTTACCTTCTATTCTCTAATATGGCCTCCTGTGCTTTATCTAGAAAGCTGCTTTAGTTTCCCCAGTTCTGTCAGTGACATATGTCATTCTAATTGCCCCGCAAATACACCAATTCTCTGAAGGTAGATGTCTAGCTCTCCTCTCTCCCATTCTTAATTACAGGCTCTCCATGGTCCTTAAAATAGCAAATTATGCTTTCTCCTTTGGAATCACTTCTTTATTCATAGGCAAAGTACAGACAGTTTAGTAATATCTTAACTGCTTATCTTGTCCTATGTTTTTCCAAATTTGTCCTTTGCAAAAGTAATTTTCCTAGAGCGCTATTTTTACCTTGACATTTCCATTTTTAAGGTTAATTAAAGATGATGAAAATTATGATAAAAGCCACAACAACAAAGCAGAAGCTGGAGCTGAGATGAGGCCTTTGTCAGGCCAATTATTACTTAGTTTTCCATATGCTGCCATCTTACATAACTCTCAAATAAAACCAGGATGTATGAGGCATAATAGAAAATAAAGTAATTGTTTAAATTTTTAAAAATTATCACAGTGAAAGACATATAGCCATTAATACCATTCAAAAGACTCCCCCTCACTCTGAACACACTTATCCCATTGCTCTTGTTGCCTGCTGAAGCAGTCTAGAAATCTCTCTTATCTTTACTGGCGCTGTCCTGGCTGTTCAATGCTTAAACCCATCTAAAATGTTACTCTCATGGTCATTTGACTTTGGGGAAGAATCAGAAGTTGCAAGGTGCCAGATATGGTGAATATGTTGAGTGAGACACACCATAATGTTTTTATTCGATAGAAATTGACAGAAACAGTTGATTATTTGGGATGCTCATAAAATAGGGTGAATGTCTCAGTTGAAAAATTTATTATAGTAAAAACACATTACCACTAGTTCCTCTTAAATTTCTCTCTTTTTTAAGCATATTTATCTCTCTTGGCAATGTGTCTTTTAAAGTTTAAACATTCATTATAAGTTTGGGTTATCCCAGATTATTATTATGCCCATTATTATTATACCTATTTTACTGATAACAAAACAACTATTCTTTAGGAGCTATTAATTCAAGGTCTCTTCACCAAAAATGTCCTTCATGGAAAAATGAACGCCTTAAATGGCAAAAGGATGGATATCTGTAATTTTTTTCTGGGTAAAGGGTTGTTATTTTTTATCGGTATCCTAAAAGGCACATGACTCAAACATTAACTACTGCTATAACGGTAAAATATTTTCTGTTAAGTAAAAGTAAATTCTTTGAGGCTGATGTTGGCTGTCTTCCACCAAAAAGTTCCCACCTTCAATTTGTATTCCCCCTTTTAAGGCTGTCATTTTCACCAACACACCCTCAATTTGTTCTCTACCTGGAATGCACTCCGAACTCCAAAGTCTACCAATGCCTTCAAAGGTTTAACCCCTGACTCATCACGAAGCTTTCCACGTCCACCCCAGTCTCTTCTCACCAAGAGAACACACAGACGCGCTCACATTTTACAGGCAGGTCCTTCCCCACCGGCCCTCTTTTCTCACCCATTCGAACTCGGATATGTAACTGCCCTCACACACCCTCAGACTCTACATTCATAAAGACACATAATCACTGTAGCTCTCACGAAACAGCTGGTCACATCCTGACACTCATTCCTAAATTTGCCCTAATAGCTGTTTCAACACACTGCTCGGGGAACTCAGAGACAACCTCAGACTCAGTCACCCAGGCTCACAAACTGTATTCACTGTCTGTCCGTCTGTCTGTCTGTCTGTCTCTCTCTCTCTCTCTCTCTCTCTCACACACACACACACACACACACACACGCGCGCGCGCGCGCGCGCGCGTTGCTTTGCTCACAAATACAGCCTCACACACTGACACCCCTTGTGTTCTGGAGACCCTCTGACAAACTCACCACTGACTGCTCCCTCCCGCGCCCCGCCTCACCCGATGCTGGTACAGACAGACATTCCCGAACCCGCCAGTGCCAAGCCGCTCTCGCATCTCCCAGGGCCCGCCCGCGCCCGGCCGCAGCCCCGGGGGCCGCTCCATGGGGCGGGAGGACAAACAGCTTCGGGTTCCGCGGCAGTTCCGAGGCCGGTTCCGGGCCGCCGAGGCTCGCGCGTCTTTGTTCTCGCGAGATGTGTGCGTCACTTCCGGTAACTAGCTGGAGAAACGCCTCGTCCGGGTTGATTTTCTAGGTAGCTGTACAATCCCAGGTGGCGGGAGTGGCAAATAGCGTAAAAATCTTCTTAAGTGCCCTCATCATTCTCCTAGTTGAGAGGACCCCTCCTAGTTGGAAAAATAAACGGGCTCTCCAAACTTCAAATCTCTAACTTTTTAGGTATTCTTTTCTAGACTTCCATATTGTCTCCATTCCTGCTACATATTTCACCTTTTTAAACATCCATGCCATCTATCCACTACCACCTGCTGAGCCGGTACCAAACACGGCCACTAAAGATTTAGATAGTGTACAAAGAATTCGAAGGAATCTTGTGCAAGCAAGCCTACTGATACATTAACTTTCAAAGTTAATTAAAACTTTCTGTAACACTCCTCAGGATCTCCTCTATAATCAAAAACAAGTGACGTCATTCTAGCGTAAAGAATGTTCTTCCGGATTGGGATAGCTTCCTTAAAGCTCTGATGGAGCTTGCGGACCGAGGGCCTTCTAGTTAGTTTGTTAGGGGTGGTTCTTCGTTATAGAAATTGTCTGAGGCTTGTGGCAGGGCTGCCAAGACAGGAAAGCTTTCGGTGCAAAAGTGCTTTAAGTGGCAGGTTTCACAGGGGAACCGTCTTCTAGTCATCTGCTTTATGGAAGCCAAGGATCTCAGTTGGTTTAGGAATCAACATGGAATCAATTCTCATTTTAAAAAAAAAAGTGTTCGTGCAACTACACGAATGTTGAATGCTGCACAACCACAAATCAATTTTGTGGGTCGCTGCTTTACGGGAGACACTGTTCCAGATTTGGGAGGTTTACATGGAACTGGAGTCAGAGTTGGATGTAATGGCCAATAGGGCCTTTGGGGACGCTTCCTTGACAGCAGGACAGACTGTACATAAAACTGTGGTGCACAGCATTACGAAAGTATGAAGCCTTCATGTTTGCTGCGAGGGAGTTTCAATCTGTTCTTACACAGAAGAGATGAGGGATGCTGAGCACCCCAGCCAGAATACTGATGATTGGGTTGACCCAAAGTGGCCATCTTTGCAGAAACTGGTCAATTTCCATACTGTGATTTTTAAAAATTCCCATTCTTGGGCTGTGGATTTAGCTCAGTGGAGCAGCGCCAGCCTTGTAAGCACAAGATCCTGAGTTTGATCCTTAGTACTGAAAATAAGTAAAAATTCCATTCTCAGTTCAAATTTTAAAAATCCTTAGCTGGCTGATTCCAGGTTCCACAATCTGTGTGTTTCCAAGCCTCTGTCTTTTCATGTATAACACAGAGGTATTGCCTCATAGACATTTTATGTGGATTAGGCAAAACAGTGTCTGGGCCATAAGTGCTCAATATATATGAACAATCATTTTTCTTTTGACTCCAGCATACATATTCTGCTGTGAGCTCTCTGCTCCTCCCCATGAACTATTGGATCATTCTATTTCTGAACACTCCGTAAACAATGGACAGCTTTAGATTGCGACTGTATTTATCTTTTCGTGTACATTTATTTCTACATTGTAGGGGAAGTTACAACTTTAGTATATAAATGAATGTAGATACAAGCAACACTGAATGAAAGAAATGATTTTAACACAGTAACCACTAACGTCTTGAGGGAGAGATGATGACCATATATATATACTTATAGTAAATAAATGGGGCTTTCATCCAACTTTCAGGAATTCGAGTTTATCCAAAACTTTGACAAATACTGCTTCATTATCTACTATTTTGCTCCAATAAAAAGACTGGTGGCTTTGGATTTTAAAGCTTACACTCCTGAATTCCCTTGTGTTTCTGCACTTTTTAAAAACGGCTTTCCCTTAAGGCGACAGCTTTATATGGTGTGTTATGTCATTTTCTCTCAGGATCCATGGGACTCAGGAATATTTTATGTCTATTCCACAGAGGTCCTTATTTATGGTGGAAACTGAAGGTATTCTCATTATATTCTTCAAAATACTTTCTATTAAATCAAGTGCAGATAGGCCAATAGCTGAGAAGTATTACCTTTCATTTTAATAATCTGATAAGCATGGCAATCAGTTCTTTGTAGATATTTTCCCACTGCTCAGGACCTTTATTAGTTCCTGTAGCTGAGTTCAGATCCTTCAGAGGGAAATCAGCTATGATCACTACACTGCGTTTGTGAACACTTGAGTTTCCATGCTCTTCAAGGACAAACCATGACAGTTTAAGAATGGACACCAACCTTCTGACCCATTAAGAAGAGGAAATGAGGGCTGGGGATTCAGCTCCATGGTTCCGGCACATGCCTTGCAAGTGTAAGGTCCCGGGTTTGGGTTTGATCCCTGGTAATCACATGTATGTGGACTAATACCCACCAGCAATCAATACCACATGCCACAGTGCCGGGCGTGGTGGCTCATGCCTGTCATCCCAGCACTCGGGATGCAGAGGCAGGAGGATTGCTCTGATGTGAGTTTAAGGCTAAGCTCAGGACCAGCCTGAATTACAAAGTGAGACCCAGTTTCAATAAAAAGGAGTGGAAATGAGTAGAATCCAGCTACTTCCAGTAAGACTGTTTTTGAGAAATGCACTCGGTTTCCAGGATACTTAAGGTATCTATAAATTGGGGGAAAAAAATCAGTTTGCAGTGGGGGCTGTACTGGAAAAAAGTGACAATCATTAACTTGTACCCATTAATTTAATCATTAAGGATTAATTTGAGACCTGATTCTCCTCTCTCCTGGCATGTACCATGTGTGATTAGGGTGGGGTCAGCAGTGATAGGTTTTGCTGCAAACAATAGTTGACATTTTCACAAAAAGGCTATCATGTTGAAGATCCATTAATTCACCCTTCAGCTTGTCCTCTTGAACTTAACCAGGCCAAGTTGCTCATCACTTTAATAAAATGCTGACAGCACAAGCCACACCCAGTTATTTAGTTCCTATATTGGAGAACCTACTGTGACAAATGGGTTCTTCTGAGGTGAATTCTTTTTTTTTTTTTTTTTTATGGCAACAGGGTCTTGCTTTGTAGTTCAGGTTGACCCAGAACCCTGGGCAATCTTCCTGCCTCTGCCTCCTAAGTGCTGGGATTACAGCCATGAGCTACCACACTCGGCACTGTGGTATGTAGTCACTGGGGATCGAACTTGGGACCTTGCACTTGCCAGAACCACTAAGCTAAATCCCCAGCCTTGAGATGAAATTTTTCATAGGCTTACATTTATTAGCTGCCATCTTGGACACAGGTGTGCAGAGCCAGGAGCCCCAGGAAACTTGAACTGCCTGACAGTGTCGAAGCTATCCTCATTTCCCAGAAACTTTCTCCTGCAGCCCAGCTCATAGCTGCTCACTTAAGAGGTAGAGAGGCTGGAGGAAAGCAGCAGGGAACCCACTGGCAAGATCGTTGAGACACAAAACAATCACCCCCTTTTCCTCCATTCCCGTAATTCCATTTATGGCCTAAATCCTGATGTTCCTGAAAGCACTATCAACAGCCCAGATCTCCACGAGTTTAGGATTATCCAATGGATTTATCTACTAGATATATCCTGATATACCTATTAGACATCCAAAACAACTGATTTAAAGCAGAATTTGTCTTCCCTTCTTAAATCTTCTCCTTCTCTTCCCAATTAAACATTGGGACAAAAAGCACCATGAGGAGACATAACTATATCCTTGGAGCCTAGAAAAATGCATGGTACATAAGAGTTTAAATACCTGAAGGACTCAATGGGCGCTTAGATATAAGATGATGCTATAAAAGAAAAAGAGCAAACATCATTGATCCTATTGGTCCCTTCTCTATCTTGGATTATCCAAAAAGAAATCACCCTGTGTAATTCTGGTGAAGAGCTAGACCCAAAAGTTCCAGCCCTTTCTATTTCACACACTACTTTATTTCAGCGGTCACAGGCAACATGAATACAAGAGACTTCTCAACTATTAACAATAATATGGATGGGGTCGAGGATTTAGCTCAGTGGTTCCGGCATCTGCTTTGCAAGTGCTAGGTTCCTGGTTCAATCCCCTGTAACCACATACAACAATGGCAGGCATGGTGACTCATGCCCACCAGCAATCAGTACCTCACACCAGTGTGGGTGTCTTGGCTCACATCTGTAATTCAAGCACTTGAGAGGCAGAGACAGGAGGATTGCTGTGAGTTCAAGGCGTGCATGGGCTACACAGTGAGCTCAGGAAGACCCTAACTACAAAGTGAGACCCTGTCTCAAAAAAAAAAAAATAGTAATAATAATTTGGATCCAAGAATGGTCATTGTAATCCCAGCACCCAAGAGAGTGAGGCAGGGGATCAGCTGGAGTTCAAAGCCAGTCTAGGCTAAATAGTGAGTTCAAGGCCAGCCTAAACTACATAACGAGACTCTGTCTCAAGACCAAAAAAAAACCTTGGATTTTATTTGATTGCTTAAATTTATGAAAATCCAAACACAAGCTGTTCTTAGTGCTGAATGAAAGACCTGCTTTTAGGATAGAATTTTCATCTCAGAATGACTTTCTTTAAAAAAAAAAAAAAAATCAATCCTAGGCCTCTCGCTGCAGGCAGTTCCATGGGAATGCATGAGAGAGAGGCAGAGAAACAGTCCCAGGACAGACTGAAGTTTCACTAAAAACACGCTGGCTGGAACGATTTCTTTCAAAGTTCACAAAATGTTCCTCCCATTGCTTAGTCATCCAGAGTAAAGTCAAAGGGCTCAAAATCTTTCCGGAAGCGGCGAGCCAGGGTCTCTTCCTCTTCTTTGTTGATCTGACACTGCCTCCAGTCAGACTTCTCAGGAATATTAAGAATTGCTTCACTTGCCAGTACTTCTCTGCAGAAAGAGCATCACGAAGTAAAAATGTGAAGTATCAGCTCGAAATTTCCTCTTTCCTGTCCCTCTCCAACAAGAAAGCCCTTCTCAACATCACCTGAAGATTACTCAGTTCTCCGGCCCTGACTGTCATCTCTGTCATCCCATCTATCAAAATCCTACCCATGTTGAGGGACCAGCTCAGACCCTACCTCTTTTCATGACCCCTCACTGTACATTTTCCCTCTCTTGAATAACTTGAAACTACATTGTTGGTATAGGACACAGAGAAGCAATGTGGCATAGAATAAGCATACATGTTCTAGTGTCAGATCAAAAGACTAGGTTCCATTCCTAGCGCTGTCACTTGCTGTCTATGACTTGACTAGAGTACTTCATCTCTGAGCCTTGGATTTCTTACCTATGAAATTCAGATAACACTTACCTTGTATGGTTTTGTGAAATACAGAGACAACACAGAGCACTACACTGGCTGTGAACTACATCCTGCCTTACACTGTATCTCTGTCATCTCTCTCAATCAGACCACGTGTTGTGAAAGCAGAGCTGGGAATCACAACCCATTGTGACTTCTGGCACAACAACATAAGCTCAAGCTCAATGTGAGGAACATAACTGAGCTTGACTCTCAGAACAAAAGAATAACATATAGATACATATATTTGCCTCTAATTTCTACTGCTTTATATTTTTATTTATTTTTACTTATTTTTTTATATTAGAAATAGTTCTACTTTAAAGTGACAATAAATAGAGGTGGAAATACATCCTCTGAGTCCTCTAAAACCGAAGCTTAAGTGCTTATTCATTCATTGGGCGTATTTTGGACCTATTTCATCAGATGTAAAATGAAGATAGAATCACTTTTCTTTAACAGCTAGAAAAAGAATGGCTTTTCAAATATTTTGGCAAGTGTAAAATGTTATTAACTGTAAGTTACTTTGAAAATATTCAATTCTGAAAATATAAATGACTGTCACAAGCACAAATCATTCAAAGGATCTCCCATTTGAGAGCATTATATGCTGTTACAGCTTGTATCTTGGTGTCCCATGTGTTTGTATCTAGAAGTCTCATATGGTCATTGGTGGGGCTTTTCGGAACTGACTGATCTACATGTGTGATGCTGGGATCAAGAATACAATGTAGAATTAAGGGTGAGTGTCACCTGCCCTAAGAGTAAGTATCTTGGATAAGACATAAGGGACAGAGCAAGTATCCCTTGTTGCCTGCTGTCTACCATGAACTATTTATTTCTCCTCTGTAATGCCCCACCGCCATGCCAGCTTGTCTTAAGAGTCAGCCAACTATGAACTGAAATCACTACAAACTGTGAGCCACATAATCCTTCCTTTTGAGGTGTTAGGTATTTTGTCTCAGCAATGAGAAAAATAACTAAAACATATGCCTACTGGGCCGGGGATATAGCTCAGTGGTTTTGGCACCTGTCTTGTAAGCACAAGGGCCTGGGTTTCGATCCTCAGTAACCACATAACAATACTGGGTGTGGAGACTCACCCCAGCAGCAATCAGTACCACAAACCACAGTGCCAGGTATGGTGGCTCACGCCTGTAATCCCAGCACTCGGGAGGCAGAGGCAGGAGGACTGCTGTGATGTGAGTTTGAGGCTGAGCTCAGGGCCAGCCTGAACTACAAAGTGAGACCCTGTCTCAAAAAAAAAAAAAACAAAAAAAAAATATGCTTACGTACACTGCCTATCAGTATCTGTTTTTTATTTTTTTATTTTATTTTTTTTAGGTTTTTGGAGACAGGGTCTCGCTTTGTGGTTCAGGGTGGCCCTGAGCTCAGCCTCAAACTCACATCACAATCCTCCTGCCTCTGCCTCCCGAGTGCTGGGATTACAGGCGTGAGCCACCACGCCCGGCACTGTTGTATGTGGTACTGGTTGCTGCTGGGTGTGGGTCTCCACACCCTGTATTGTTATGTGGTTACCGGGGAATCGAACCCGGGTCCTTGCGCTTGCGAGACAGGCGCCGGAACCACTGAGCTAACTCCCCGGCCCTCAGTATCTGTTTTAAGACAACAAAAAGATCAAGCCAGATGTTTGAAACATATAATACCAATGTTCTCACTTATCACTTATCTTTCTGAAAATGCAGACAATGGCACAATTTTTTAAAAGTTTTCCAATTAACCCAGAAATTTTCCTAAGGTCACTCAAACCCCATTCTAACAAGAGGAAAAATAGCTGCAAATCAGATACTAGGCATGAGAAAATGCATTCTGTACATTTTCTACTCCCCACCAGACTCTCTCTTCTTGCCTATAACTTCTTGTCTTCAACCTCTGCCTAACTTCCACTGCTCTCTGTATGATCTTGCAGTCATGTTCAGCCTGCTATAATGTTCCAGCCTTCTAGAACACTACAGAGTAAGATTGAGACCTCACATTTTGCAGTCCACTAGACTTGGACTTAAACTTACCACTTTGTGACCCTAGGCATGCTACTTTATCCCTCTTAAACCATGCTAACCAATATAGTTCCAGTAGGCAGATATGGCTAAAAACTCCTAATTAAATAAAATTAAGTAGCAAGGAAAATTCATTCTCCCAGTAACTTAGCCACATGCTCAAATGCTCAACAGTCACATGTAGCTAATGATTACTATAGGAGACTGTACAGATTATTATAGTAGATTGTACAGACCATCTCCGTCTGTTAAACACTGCTCTAGAGCCTCAGTGTCTACATTAGTGAATTGGGATATACTTACCTTACAAAGATGTGGAGATTAAATGAAAAATGCACACAAAGTTCTTAGCAGTGTCTGATCCATGGCACATGCTCAGTGACAGCACTTCCCCCTTTCTGGTTGGAATGCCTTCACCCCAGTCTTTGCCCTCTAAATCTATCTCTTAAGTTCACCTTCAGACCCTTTCATAAGGCCTTTATATCAAGCAGAAATAAATTCTTCTCTGAATTTCTTTCTGTTTTCCTTTTTCATTTTTTTGTGGTACCACGGATTGAACTCCAGCCCTTGTGACTGCAAGGTAGGCACAGTATCATTTGAGCTATATCCCCAACCTCTATCTGTTTTTAATGCCAGCCTGGACTACATAGGAAGACCTTATTTCAGAAAACAAACAGGGCCGGGGATTTAGCTCAGTGGTTCCAGCACCTGTCTTGCAAGCGCAAGAGCCCAGGGTTCGATCCTCAGTAACCACACAACAATACTGGGCGTGGAGACTCACCCCAGCAGCAACCAGTACCACATACCACAGTGCCGGGTGTGGTGGCTCACGCCTATAATCCCAGCACTCGGGAGGCAGAGGTAGGAGGATTGCTGTGATGTGAGTTTGAGGCTCAGCTCAGGGCCAGCCTGAACTACAAAGCAAGACCCTGTCTCAAAAACAAACAAACAAACAAACAAACAAATAACAAAAAAGAAAGGTGGTAAGATTCATACCATATACTATGTATTTTATAATATCCCTGAATCTGAGGAAGCATTCATAATTAAACATACATCCCTGGGGCCGGGGATTTAGCTCAGTGGTTCTGCCTCACAAGTGTGAGGGCCCTTTGATTCTCCTAACCACATACAATACTGGGTGTGGAGACTCAGGCCCACCAGTAATCAGAACCACATACCACAGTGCCAAGTGTGGTGGCTCATGCCTGAAATCCCAGCACTGGGGAGGCACAGGTGGGAGGATTGCTGTGAGTTCAAAGCTGAGCTCAGGGCCAGCCTGAACTACAAGAGCGAGACCCTATGTCAAAAAACCCCCCCAAAACCAAAAAAAACCCCCCCAAAACCAAAAAAACTCATATAGCCCTGTAGTAAACATAAACAGTCTCTTAATACTGTTAAAGACTGTACATGATCCTACTTGGTTCTGGTATTGTTAAGGCTCTCATCGGCTCAGATCACACATTATCTCTGTTCCTTATTGTTTGTTTGGTACTGGGGACTGAAGTCAGGGTCTCACACATGCCAATAAAGTGCTGAGGTACAACCCGAGCACTTTTAATTTTATTTCAGACAGAATCTGTCTCCCAAGTCCCAGGCTGGCCCCGAATTTCTGATACTGCTTCCTTAGCCTCTGAGTCTCAGGATTACAGGGATGCGCCACCATAGGAGGCTACTAGTACAGCAAGACCTGATTTGCAAACATTTCAGTTTCTAACCTCACCAACAGGAATGGATCTACATTAGGAACATTCATAGATGTGAATAAACAGCGAAAGTAGCTCACGTGTCTGCTGGACATTGTCACAGTTGTGTTGCTGTGTGCTTATGTGCTAAAAAATATAAATTATTTATAGTATTTCTACATGTGTTGGGGTTTTTTATGCTTTAGATTGTTTATATTTGTCAAAGGTTTATATGACTCATTTTGTCAGACTTACAAATGTTTTCCCAAAAACGAACTCATTTGCAGGGTGGGGACTTAGTGCATTTTTTTTTTGAGACAGGGTCTCGCTTTGTGGTTCAGGCTGGCCCTGAGCTCAGCCTCAAACTCACATCACAGCAATCCTCCTGCCTCTGCCTCCCGAGTGCTGGGATTACAGGCATAACCCACCACACCCGGCACTGTGGTATGTGGTACTGGTTGCTGCTGGGTGTGAGTCTCCATGTTCAGTATTGTATGTGGTTACTCTGGATCCAACCCGGGCCCTTGCGTTTGCAAGACAGGCACGGGAACCACTGAGCTAAATCCCCGGCCCTAGTACATTTTTAAACTTGTGCACTGATTACCACTAATTCCAGACCATTTTATTACCCAAAAATCAATCTCATACCCATTACCAGTCACTCTTCATTTCTTTCTTACCCCATTTTATTTTATACTTTTTTAATTAGTGTATGTGTGCAGTAGCTATTGATTACACTAATCATGGAGATCACATGTATCATGCATATAACCCACTTTTGGTTTTTTTAAAACAGGGTCTCACACTGCAGTTCAGGCTGTCCTTGAACTCACTATGTACCCAGGCTGGCCTTGAATTCAAGGTGCTCTTCCTGCAATAGTCTCTGCAGTGCTGGAATTACCTCTAAATTTCTGAAGTACATCATTTCCACACACCCTGTCAAGCTACATTTCACATTTTGTAGCACATGGCTGATCAGACTTGCCTGACACAAAGGTCCTTTGGGTAAGGCCTGCTTCCTGTACGGCTTATCAGCAAATGTTTATGCGGTTCACCACTTCATTTATAATAATTCTAGTGGAAGTACACTGAAAAGAAGGAAAACATACAAACCTTCCAAACTGCAAAGGAAAATTCCTTTTAATTCTGTGGAAAAGTTTCTCTCCTGTGTCAAGTTCAACGTAAAAATATGCTGCTCCTGGCTGTGCAATCTAAAGCAAACAGAGCTGCATGAGGACATCTTATAGTGCTTTGAAAATCTTAGTTGATCTCTTCAGAGCTTTAATTTGGCAAATAATTCAGTCTAAACATATAAGAAAAAGGATATGTGAATAGCTACAGACCTCAAACTACTCAGGAGAAGTAAAGTTTAAAAAGTCAGATTGTCAGATACTACAACATCCTCCCACGGGGATCCTCTTGCTAAGTTCCCACCTTCAGAAATGTCTATTTTCTTGTTTTTCCAAAAACCCAATAAGACTTTGTTGTAATATTTCCATCTCCACTCCAATCATTATACTGTCATTTGATTCTAAATTGTTTACTGCTATTTAACATTTCTGGAATTCCTTGAGAGTAAGTACCTAAGGCTAAATATGTCAAAAATCAGATCTTTGCTCCTTCCTGGAAATCACTAGACCCTCCTGTTTTACCTGCTTGATGTCAGAGTGCTCCGGGATCTCCAACAGCTCTATCTGCTGTTCCTGAGCTTGGGTGATGAAAGCATCTTTAATGTCATCAGTAGCACAGCAGCTAAGTGGTACAGGAATGACCTGGACAGGGATTGGGGGAAGAGAAGGAATTCACTGTGCAGGTCCCAGAGAGGATAGGTCTGTATGGTTTGTAATGGTGGCAAATCCATCACAGGGGTGGAAAAGCACCCCTCAGCACAGAGTCTCCTCAGCCCAGACAGGCATCGGCTAGCCCGTCTGTAGGACTTAAACTTATGAGATAGACTGTAAGAGCCAATACTGATGCAAAAAAGTTCAAGAGAGGTCATTCTGTCTTTAAACTTTTGCCGGCTCTTTACAATGTATGTGGCAGAGTCAGACCCATTTGAAAGCTTAACAAATGTGCCAGAAAGAAACTACCACAACCACAACCACAACCACCGGATTTCTGAGCAGCTAACTCATGTGGCCTCCGAGGCTATTTCCTATCTCTAAGCCTTCACTTATGCTGAACTTCCACACAAAATTCCTTTCCAAACACTTACCTGGCATGGCCTATATCTTCCTCATAATTTCTCTCAACTACTCCTTTCCTAGAACCCAGTATTCTGTTGTTCACTATAACCCCATGTACTTCCATGTGTAATTTCTAGAGTGATCAGACGTACTTTTTTTTTTAAGACAGGGTCTCGCTTTGTAGTTTAGGCTGGCCTTGAACTCACAGTAATCCTCCTGCCTTTGCCTCCTGAGTGCTGGTATTACCAGTATGAGCCACGACATCCAGCACTGTGGTACGTGGTACCAGTGATTGAACTCAGAACTTTGTGTTTGCCAGGCAAAAATCGGAACCACTGAGCTAAATCCCTGGCCCACTTTTAAACTTTTAAAGAGCATTTAAAAATTATTATAACAACTCACATTAAATACTTCAGATATTAGATTAAATTTAAATATCCTAGTTAATATTTAAATATTAACAAATGTACCAGAAATATTTAAATATTTACTTACTATTTAAATATTTACTTACTAGTATCAAGGTTACCAGAGTGTCCTGCTAACTTCCTGAAATTACTTACCTGCAACTGGAGGTGATGGCTCTTATAATTTCTCTCAAATAGAACACATCGTTTTCCTCGACTCTTAAAGAAGCGTCTTAGGGTAGCCTTATATTTCTCCACCTCTTCCACCACTTCTGCTGAAAGTTCCACCACTGACTGGTAGTGACCAATGGGCAGGATGAGGACGTGGTCATCTGATAAGCCTCCTTTGGCCAGGGCAAGGTAGCACTGAAGAATAAACACAAGTCAAGACATCAATACTGTACATGATTTTCTCAAAGGAGAAAAACCTGTAGAAAGTCTGAGCCTGAGCGTACATGAAAACGTACTCAAGATCCTATTAATAGAAATTCTACTTTAGAACATCTGATGTCAGACACTAGAGCAATAATGTTCTCAAGTGTCCTCTGAAGAATGAGATTAGAGGTAACAGATTCCTATGCGAATATCAGATGAACTGGGAGTACCAGGAAGGCTTTTGAGTTCAAACACCAGAGCAGAAAGACCACCACCAGTTGGGCTGTCCTTTCCAGGGTCCAAACTTAAAAACATTTGTTATTATTTCTTTCCCTTCAACCACAGAAGAATAGTGCTTCTGATTTCAAAATGACTATTTTCCACCTTGCCAGTAACATTCAACCCCATGTCACCAAATAAATCCCTGGGCTCACAAAAATGGTTATGGTAACGCGATTAGCACCCAGTGACCCTTCAGCCTTAAGTTGCTAACTGAACTCTACAAAATGAGAGGAAACGTATAGCCTAAAGATGTGGAAGGAGAAACCATAAACTTAATTTTACCCAAAAAGATAGAGTATTAAGGTTCCTAACAATAAAATATTTGTTTTTCATAGCAACTACATATATTCGTCAAAAATAAAATATGCAGAATTATTGTACTTGTCATCCACTTTTGAAGAGAAGACACTATGAGAAGCAGCAAAGGAACAAATGAGTATCAAAACAGGCAGACACAGGCACTTCAGAAAAAAATCCAACTCAAAGCGTTCTTTAATGTGGTGGATTCAAAGTTAAGGCTGAAAGATGCCATATTTTATTCCCCATCTATAATAAGAAAGTCCAACAGAATGGCTGGATATGTACTGGAAACAAAGTAAAGAATGATCATCTTTGATTTATTTGGCAGAGAGGACTAAGCAAATCTACAAAGTTAATTTACTAGATGACAAGTTCACCACAACCTCAAAGTTACTAAGACTTTTTAGTTTTATACTTTTTTTTTCTTTTTGAGGAACTGGGCAACTTAAGCAGACTGTATAAAAAATAGAAAATGGCTGAGATGTAACTCGGTGTGAAGGTCCTCGGTTTGATCCACAGTACTGCAAAGAAAGAGTAATCCCAGGAGTATTTCCCAGAGATTCAAGCCTGCCAATACAAGACACAAGAAACAAATGTGACAGACTGGAACTCTTTAATCTGAAACAAAGCAAAAAATAAAACTGATATTCTAGTCAATCTATAAGGCCACAAATAGGACCTTCAGTTGGTTAGGCTAAGGTGAAGCAGGTCCACCCTCAGAAACCAAACTCACAATAAATCACTGAAAACTACAAGAAAGCAGGATGGAGAAGCAGTACCTCTAAGATATCATTATGTAAAGATTCCCCTTGGGAACCTTGGTGAACATCTGATTCTATTCATAGGTGACTAGAGTGCACCTATAACCTTGAATATTAACTTTTCTTAATTCTAACTGAAAGAAAATTATTGTATTTGGAGCCCAGAGAAATGTGAATCAAATAATGTAATTATTCAATATCTAACTTAGCCTTACCCAGTGACAAGTGTCTACAGGTACTATTCTATGTGAAACAGAATGACTTTCCTATAAGACACACATCGTTCAGCAAGGTTTTCTCAGCCAGTATAATCATATTCAAAATCTGACAGTGCTCATAGCAGTGCTTTCCAACCTGGTCAATATCTTGGGGTTACCAGTTACTGCCACCAGGAATGGGGATGCCCAATCCCCATTCTTGTCATTAGGAAGCTACAACTTGTACTATTAACCCAAATATCAATTTGTCACTTTAGTCTTTCATATGATTAATATGACTCAATTCTCAGTACGACATAATTTTAGATCTTTAAAAATATTACTAGGTTCAAATTCCTGAACCTGAGCTGAGCACAGTGCTGTAAACTCAGTACTCTAGTAGGCTGAGGCTGAGGCTGAAGCTTAGCAAGTCTGAGTTCAGCCCAGACAACTTAACAATATCCTAACAGTTAAAATAACAACAAAGAATAAAATAAAAAAACTAATTCTGAAGCTATAAAGAAAATAGAAACTTTTTTAAAGATGAAATTTCAATAAATTGCCCAGGTTGCCCTCAAACTCATGATCCTCCTGCCTCAGCCTTCCAGGGAGCTGGGGTTTCAGATGTGCACCACTATAACTGACTGAATATCAACACTATTAACCTAATGTGGGTGTTAGCAACAGAAGGACTCACTTCTTACAACAAAGTAAATTTCCGTTTTAAATAGAAAGGAATGAACACAAGCAAAGTAATAGTTCCAAGTAGTATGGACCAGAAATTACAGAGTTTGAGAAGTATTAAAGCATCACCCTACGAGGTCCACACCTATTTGTGAGACAGGGAGAAAGGAAAGGCAGGAGTTATCATGTAAAATTGATTCTATGAAAACACCACAAAAAAACCTGTGATAATCAAACACCAACAACAGGCTGCGGATGTAGTTTAGTGGTAGTCTGCTTGCCCTGTATCCTCAAGGTCCCATGATGCATCCACAAAACAACAATAACAAAAGTTGGCAGGGATGTAGAAATCCCTGGACATTACTGATGGGAATATAAATAGTGTCACATTTTTTTAAAAGTATGCAAGATTCCTAAAAAATAAATTACTGTATTATCTATTTCATTTCTTGGTACCTTTCCAAAAGAAAGAAAAACATGTATCTACACAAATACTTGTATGCAAATCTTCCATGCGAGCATTATTCCTAACAGTCATGAAGTAGAAACCCAAATGTCCATCAGGTGATAAAGGTGTAGACAAAACATGTCAGACCCACACAAAGAATACTATTTGTCAATAAAAAGGAATGAAATACTGGTGTGCGCTGTAACCTAGATAAATCGCAATAATACTATGCCAGGGCCAGGGATTTAGCTCAGTGGTTCCAGTGCCTGCTTTACAAGCACAAGGGCCTGGGTTCGATCCCTGGTAACCACATACAACAAAGCCAAGTGTGGTGACTCAAGGCCAGCAGCAATCAGTACCACACACCATGGTGCCGGATGTGGTGGCTCATGCTTGTAATCCCAGCACTCGGGAGGCAGAGGCAGGAGGACTGCAGCAAGTTTGAGGCTAACCTGGGCTGCACAGAGAGCTCAGGGCCAGCCTGAACTACAAAGCCATACCTTGTCTCAAAAAATAAAACAAAACAAAGCAAAACAAAACAAAACAGAATACAATGCTAAAGATGGCAGTGCATACATGGACTCTCAGGAAAATGGCAGAGTGATAAGTGATAACATCTCTGCCTCTCTGAGATTCAGAATTAGACACAGAAAATAACACCTTTGGGGGAATAAAGTAGATCCATGGGTACCTAAAGGATCTGACAGAAAAATTAAAACCAATAAGAAGTTCAAGAGACAAAACACAACATGGAGCAGGGAAGGACAGTATGCACCTTCTCCCTCGATCCCAGCTTAATTCTTGCAGGAAAGGGAGACTGACTCTACAGAGACAAATACTCCACAGGTCTTCAGGGAGAAATGCTGTGGTGGAATGACCTGGCAGGTGCTGTGATCTGCATGGAGGGTGTGGGATGCTGCCTTCTGGTGAGTCCTTCCTCAGGAACAGCTGTGGAAGCTGTCTGAGTCCAGAGTGAGTGGACTTTTCAGCGACCAAGTGCTGGAACTGCAATCCAAAACCCTCCCTCATATTTATTGCAAAGTGCCAACACTAAAACCAAACCTGAACACTGAGGTTTTAGTTTAGAGAAAAACACAATTATTATCCACTGCTGGGCTGCTAGGGCAACTTGGCTCACACGCCACGCTGCATGATCACTGTGGCACACGTGCCAGAGTTCACCTCCACTACTGTAGTCTAAGTGCCCATATCCCCAGAGAGTACTTGGTTGGACACCATTCTGGAAAAAGGTTAATTGTTTGAATCCAGGACTCACTGGACAGCTTCACTTCAGGGTTCTCAGTGTCATCTTCACTGTGTCTGGGTGAGCCACTGCCACTGGGCAGGAAAGAAATCCCCTGAGGGGCTAAGGCTAAAGGACACAGGCTCTGCCTACAGCCAGGGGGCAGGCTCAGCCTGAGCTGCTCTCAATTTGAAAGTTGCAGTATTGGTGCCCTCACTCTAACCCTGCTGCCTGCTGGTGCCTGCATCCAACACAGATACAAGGTCTGACTGACTTCTTAAACTGACATGTCTTGACGGGACACTGCCCCAAAACTGTAGATCCAAGAAGAAAGCCACATATTTAAAATCAGAGAAATTTCTTTTCTTCTCTCTCTCTCTCTCTCTTTTTGGTGTGTGTGTTTGTTATTTTCCTTTGTTCTTTTTTCCTTTCCTCTTTACCAGTTATTGGGGTCTGGGTGACTTTCCTTTGCTGTTTTCCTCATTTCACCTCATCTCTTTTTCTTTTTCTTTTTTAAAATTTTTCCCCTTCTCCCTTCATTTTTTTCTTTCTTACTCTCCATATAATTTATTTTCCTCTTTTTCTTTTATCTTTTATTTGTCAGTTGTTTTCTCTTACACTTACCCAATTCCATAAACATCTGTCTACTCCCTAATAGGATCCTTTGTACCATGTCTCTCTCCTGTTTTCATGTTATGTAAAGTTTCAGATTTTCCCTCTTGAATTTCCTGTTCCAACATCCTGCATCTTTAATAATAAAACCATACAGCTTTACTAATCTTTACATGGTTGACTCTATAAAATTACTTTTGAGTTCTTTTCTACCATTAGCAGAGATACAGATATCACACATAGTACATATAGTACATATAGCTGTAGGTCAATACTTGGATTGTCATAATTTTTATATCGTTATGTAAATTACTTTTCTGGCATAAAGGGTGGTATATACTGGTTCTTATGGTATGTTATCATCCAATTCATCTTTGAAAATACTACTATAGCTGGTTTGATTAATACCAGGGTCACATAATTACTACTATTATTAGATTGTTTTCCCTGTAAGGCAACACTTAGATTATCTTTATGATATTAACAACATTAAAGTATATTCCCAGAGAACTTAGTGTTGGGTCAGTTACACTATATTCACCCTTCCTAAATTAACCAAGGTGGTCAGATTCTGAGGCTGAGCAACTGACTAAAGCAAGTCATGCCTAAAGTACATTACTGAAAAGCTACTAACTAAAGAGAGCTCTAGACTTAGAACAAAGTCTTTATACTATAAGCATCCAGAAAAAAAAAGAAAGATAGATAAGATAACAAAAGTCTCCCAAAGTTCCCAGTTCCTCTTTTTCAGAAACCAACACATGGGGCACTATGGAGGAAAATAGCTAAGCTGCATACCCAAATTACTTGAAAGTCTGAAAGGAGGTTACAAAACAGATCCAGAGGTCCTCAACAGGATCACTGAAGATACAACTAAGCAGATAATGGAAGTAATAACCAATATGATCCAGGAGCTTTCAGAAGACACTAATAAAAAGCTAGCTGAGCTAAACAAACCTATATAAAACATGAATAACAGTTTAGCAATGGTCCTCTATGTAGTTCAGCTTGGCCTCTAACTTGGGGTAAAGTTCCTGCCTCAGCCTCTCAAATCCTAGCAGGTACTTTCAAAAAATAAACAAAATAGACAAACTCTTAGCCAATCCTACCAAAATGAGGGAAAGCAAGACCTAAATTCATGCAATGAGAAAAGAAAAAGGCAAAATTACAACAGATTCTGACAAAATTCAGATTGTTTGTAACTATGTTGAGAACTTGTAGTCTAATGAAACAAAAAATTCAAGAAATGAAAGATACATATGAACTACCAAACCTGTATCAAGAAGATGCAAATATAGTAAGTAATCCAATATTAGTCAATGAAATTGAAAACATGAAAGAAAAAAACAACAACAACCAACTAAGAAAAGCCCAGGTCTCCACAGATTCACCATCGAATTCTACAGCTGTACAGAAGATACAGTGCCAATACTCCTCCAACTCTATAATGAATATGAGAGGGAACTCTGAAAGTCATTCCTGGAAAAGGAAATGGAAATCCTGATTCCAGAACCAGAAAAGGACACAATAAAAAAACAGAGAAACATAGGCCAATCTCTTTAATCAACCTAGATGTAAAAGTCTTTAATAAGATAATTGGCAGGGCCGGAGATTTAGCTCAGTGGTTCCAGCACCTGTCTTGCAAGCACAAGGACCCAGTTCGATCCCCGGTAACCACATAACAATTCTGGGTGTGAAGACTCACGCCCAGCAGCAATCAGTACCACAAATCACAGTGCCGGGCGTGGTGGCTCACGCCTGCAATCCCAGCACTTGGGAGGCAGAGGCAGGAGGATTGCTGTGATGTGAGTTTGAGGCTGAGCTCAGGGCCAGCCTGAACCACAAAAGTGAGACCCTGTCTCAAAAAACATTAAAAAAAAAAAAAAAAAAGAAAAGAAAAAGATAATTGGCAAATGGAATGCACCAGATCATCAAAAAGATTATATATTATGGCCAAGAAGGATTCATTCCAGATATGCAAACATGGTTCAACACATGCAGATCAATAAATATAATATGCTACAGAAATAACATGATCATCTCAACAGAGAGGAAAAAAATCATTTGACAAACTTTAATATCCATTCATGATAAAAATAATGAAGAAAATCTTTATCTTAATCTTTTAAAAGCCATCTATGACAAACTAATGCCTAAAATCTTATTAAATAGAGACAAACTGAAAGTTACCAGCATAAACAGACTATCACCATTTGTGTTCCACAAAGATCTTCAAACATTAGCCAGAGTAGTCAGACAAGACAAAGACATAAATGGAATATTGATAGGAAAGAAAGAAATTAAATTATCATTACTGGACTTGCAGATGACATGACCTTTTATTTAGAGAACCCCAAGAACTCCACCAAAAAATTCCTAGAATTATTAAGCAAATTCGGTAGCATAGCAAGATACACAGTCAACAGTTAAAGAGCAATATTATTCCTGTACACCAGTAATAAACTCACCAAGAAAGAAATTAGGGAAATAATATCTTTTTAAAAAGTACCATGAAAAGTGAAATACTTAGGAAGCAACCCAGGCAAGAAAGTAAAATGAAAATTACAGTGCTATGAAAAAGGAGATCGAAGAAGACATCAGGAAATTGAAAGATATCCCTTCTTATGGATATAGGCAGAACCAACAGAGTAAAAATGGCCATATTTCCATAACTGCTATACAGATTAAATGCAATCCCAATCAAAATAACATAGCATTTGTCAAAGAACTAGATAAAAACAATTTTAAAATTCGTATGAAACCAGAAGATTTCTAGAAGAGCAAGAAGGGTAAGGCAGAGGGAATCACAATCCTGGACTCCCAGTTATACTACAAAGCTTCAGCAATAAAAGCAGCAGGTTATTGGCATAAAACAAAACAAGAACCCCCCCAAAGTGGACTTGAGGATCAATGGAGTAGATTACAGGATTCAGAAACAACTCCAGGCACACTAAACTATCCTATCTTTGACAAAAGGATCAAATACTTCTGTTGCAGGAAAGACAGCCTCTTCAGCAAACAGTGCTGGGAAAACTGGCTATCCAGATGCAGAAGACTGAACGTAGACTATCTCTCTCACCATGGACTAAACTAAAATCAGAATAATCAGAATGGATCAAATATCTAAATTCTAAAACAGAAATACAATCTCTTGGAAAACAAAGTAGATAAAACTCTTGAAGAATAGGTATAGGTAGACTGAACAGAACCCTGGTTGCACAAGAATCAACAAGTAAGATCACATCAAATTAAAAAGCTTCTGCACAGCAAAGGAAACAACCAATAGAATGAGACAATCTAAGATATGGGAAAAAACTTTTACCAGCTACTCTTCAAAGGACTAACATCTAGAATATAAAAAGACTGCAAACGCTGGGGATTTAGCTCAGTGCTTCTGGTGCCTGTCTTGCAAGCACAAGGGCCCGGGTTCGATTCCTTGGTAACTACATACAATACTGGGTGTGGAGACTCACACCCAGCAGCAATCAGCACCACATACCACATACCACAGTGCCAGTATGGTGGCTCATGCCTGTAATCCCAGCACTCGGGAGGCAGAGGCAGGAGGATTGCTGTGATGTGAGTTTGAGGCTGAGCTCAGGGCCAGCCTGAACTACAAAGCGAGACCTTGTCTCAAAAAAAAAAGACTACAAAACAGCTAGACTCACCCCCCACCAAATTTAAATGCTTCATCAAAAAATGGGTATCTGAAATGAACAGAGACTTCTCAGATGAAAAAGTCCAAGTGGCCAATAACATTGCTGGCCATTAGAAAAATGCAAATTAAAACAACACTGAGATTTCATCTCCTTCCAGAAAGAATGATTACTTTCAAGAACTCAAACTAACAAACGCTGGAGAGGCTGCAGGGCAAAAAAGCTCTTCTTTATTGTTAGTGGAGTGTAAACTGGTACAACCACTATGGAAATCAGTATGTAAATTCTTAAAAAAAAATAGAAATAGAAATTATCTTTGATATAGTTATTCTCTTCTAGGTATCTTCTCAAGAGTTAAAGAGATCTTATTAGAGTGAAACATATACTTACTCACTGACAGCAGTACAACTTCTCATCTCTAAATCTTAGAAGCAACCTATAGGTCCATCAACAAATGAATGAGTAAAGAAACTACGGTGTTTCTACACAATAAAGTACTACTCAGCCATAAAGAAGGATAAACTTGAGTCAACTGTAGGAAAACTGGTGCACCTTGAGAAAATAATTTTAAGAACAGTAAATCAGACACAGAAACTTAAATACTGCATGACTTCTTATATGAGAAATCCAATATATAAAGTTAAAGTACAAAATAAAAGAAAACAATAAAAAAGAGAAAAAGTCATTGTAATCCATCTTGGCCAATGTACCTAAAAGTGTACTTTGACTTATTATAGCTATTTGATATGATTTTTCACCCATTAGTCTTATTATTAATCTGTCAATTAACTTAATAAAGTCTTATAAAATAAATAAATTGGATGCTGGGAAAGATTACAAAAAGAAAGAAAATAAAAATAGGGAAGGTGATAAAGAGCAAAAAAAAAGTACTTTGAGATGTGTTATGTACCTGTACCAATTCTCTACAATGAATGGATGAATGCATTCATTATGTACTGCAAATATGTACTAATAAAAAATTTTTAAACAAGAAGCCAGACACTAAAGACCAAATACTATATGAGTCCAGTTAATATCCAAAAACCACAAACCTATAAAGATAGCAAGCAGATTAGTGATGGCCTGAGGCAAAGGGCAGAGACAAATATTAAATATAAATGGTCAAAAGATATCTTATTGGAGTGACAGAAATATTCTAAAACTGTTACATGGCAGTTACATTACTCAGTAAGCAAGCTTGTTAAAAAAAAAAAAAAATGAATGATATGGGCCAGGGATTTAGCTCAGTGGTTCTGGTGCCTGTCCTGCAAGTTCAAGGGCCGGGGTTCGATTCCCCAGAAACCACATACAATACTGGGTGTGGAGACTCACACCCAGCAGCAATCAGCACCACATACCATATACCACAGTGCCAGGAGTGGTGGCTCACGTCTGTAATCCCAGCACGTGGGAGGCTGAGGCAGGAGGATTGCTGTGATGTGAGTTTGAGGCTCAGCTCAGGGCCAGCCTGAACTACAAAACAAGACCCTGTCTCAAAAAAAACAAACAAAATAATGAATGATATACTTGAAATGGTTAAATTTTATATGCAGATCATGCTTCAGTAACATTATTTAAAAAATAAATAGGTATCTCCTTCTTTGTACAAGATTCCTGGAATAACTTACATGTGTGCCAATGTTGACCACCAAATGTTTTTCCACTTCAGGGCTGGCAAGGCAAAACCAGCAAGGTCCTGGAGGCTGAGCTTTGTGTAGAAGAAGGACAAATGTTAGTCAGGCTTGATCACTATAGAATATAACAACCCTACCAAACTCAACTTTGTCTGATCTTTATATAATTCAAAGAGAATATATAGCATTGCCTTAAAAAGCTAGATTTGTGCTCCTCAGTATGAACTCTATCCACACACATCATTTTCAATGGAACTAAACCTCTATTAGAAAGTTCTGAAATTGTAATCAAGTACAGGTAGTGACCCATTAATAGCTTATCTTGAGGCGGAACAGAAAAAATAAAGATAAAGACAAGGAAAATTATATTCAAACTGTGCTTTGAAAACAAATCCCTGCAGTTTCAGGACATGAAAGTTATTCAAACTTTTCTGCCCTTCCACAAAAAATGCCTAAGAGCTTTAAAACAACTCTTTCTTACTAACCTTATCCTCAGAAAGCGTATCCTTTAGACAGCATATTTCATCTTCTTTTTTTTTTTTTTTGAGACAGGGTCTCACTTTGTGGTTCAGGCTGGCCCTGAGCTCAGCCTCCAAACTCACATCACAGCAATCCTCCTGCCTCTGCCTCCCGAGTGCTGGGATTACAGGCGTGAGCCACCACGCCCGGCACTGTGGTATGTGGTACTGGTTGCTGCTGGGCGTGAGTCTCCACACCCAGTATTGTTATGTGGTTACTGGGGAATTGAACCCGGGCCCTAGTGCTTGCAAGACAGGCGCCGGAACCACTGAGCTAACTCCCCGGCCCCATATTTCATCTTCTAACACATACACTGTAAATGGCTTGCATTTTAACATAGTTGACCAAATGGGTGAAACCTGACAAAAACTAGAATATATATCAGTGGTGATGACCCTGTGGCACCCATGCTCTGGCTGGCTGTTATCACTGAAAGCTCTAAAAGGTTTGCCATCGCTGTCCTAGACCATCCATTTTAGAGACACATCCAAATTCTTATACATATACTCAGCTCAAAGCCACAAGGCGCTTCTAGTCCTCAAGAGCCAACATTCTATTTTTCTAAGTGTGGAATTTTAAAATTCTGCCCAGAGGATCTCTACATGCCTCTTACTAATACAGCCTGAAAATTATTTTTCTGGGACGAAGTCTGAGAACCTGCAACCAGCCCTATGGATGAGATGAGTCAGGGTTTTCCGGAAGTCTCTGCATTGTGAACATCAGTGGTCTTTATCTGGTAATAATCCCATATTGTACGTAGCTGACACTAGATCAATGAGCTTTCACTGCACTCCAGTTCTAGTCTCAGATATGCCATTTACTGGCCATATGATCCTGGGTAATAATCTAGCCTACTATGGTCAGATTCTTCATCTTTGAAATAAGAACGTGGAAACAAGAATAAAAATCCTCTCTCCATGTGATTAGGTTATGATCATTTATTTTATGTGATCACATGTTACAAATATAAAGGAAAGAAATTTTTTGTATTGATTTTAGAGAAAAAGTCTCGGAGTCGGGCCATCTTTGAATTACTTTTATCCTTATTTTTGTCCCTAATGATGCTGTACAATTTTCCTCTGCCAGAAGATGCCTTCTTAGTGATACAATTTTTCAAACAAAACTACAATAATAGTTACTACTCACATACAAGACCAATGGAAGCAAGATACTTACGAGGTTTGCGAGGCTGCTTTGGGTGAGGAGGTTTGCTATCTCTGCCCATAGATGAACGTTTCCTTCCCTGCTTTTCATTTAAATCAAAGAAGAATTGACAAGTTGATTGTTCCTGGGATGGCAAAAGGGAGAAGAGTACATTATTTAACTTATCTTTAGACAAGCAGCCAATCATTCACTTACAAGGGAACATTCCTGCCATGTCATTCCTAGGTCTCTTTCCAGCCCTTCCTGACTATTCCATGAGAGAAAAATATTCTCCCAAATCCAATACCTAGTCAGGTATGCATCTCAACAGACTTATCCAAGCTACCACCAAATTCATCACTTTGGAAAAACAAGTTAAAATGCATAGTATAAAGTAATTCTGGCCTAAAATAAATATAAACCAAACAAGATTCGTTCCTTTCTCTCTCAACAGAGCCAAGGAGTTGTACTACAATTTTACAATTTCACAGGTTATACAAGTCTAATTCAACTTTAATTAAAACATAAGAAGAATCATTAGGAGCAAAAGTAAAATGGAGAGACAAAGAAGTATTTTTGAGAAAACAAGTCTGAGAAGAAAGATCATGTATCCTAGTAAAGGAACTTGACATTCCTGGCTTTGGTGGGAGAAAAATTAATTTTAAATCATACATTATATCATTACTAAGCTGTACTCTTGCCTGCCGAGTTAAGGATAATCAATTTAGACATGGGAAAACTTAACATATGAAACTATTACTCCAATATATGAATTAAGGTTACCCATATGAATTAAGGTTAACCAAAGAAAGACTTAGTATGAAACAATACCAAATTATAACAAAAAACACTGAACTTAATCGAAATCATCTAAGACTTTCTACATGTTACCATAATTTTTCAAAGGAAAACAAGATTTTGATTCTAAGTATTAAATGTATTGTATTGCCTGGAAAAGTATGCCTGCAAAATCAGTCCTGCCCAGAAAACTCTGCCCAGCAATCAAAACATACCTCAGGGGCAGGAGCTTGCTTTCCTATGGCTGCTTCCTTCCCAGATTTTCTGTAAGGGTTTTCAGTCACATCTGGAGGCTGCTTTACTAATTCTGCTGCATCCATTAGTTTCATGGGGACAATACTGAATGCATAAAGATACTTTAAAGAAAAAGAACATGCTTTAAGGGGAAATACTGTTTTACTGTGAAAATTACACAGAAAAAAATCTGAAATTCGGTAAAATTAAAAGCTGCTTTGTGACTTGGAGAATATACAACAGTAAGTAAAATGCCAATTCTGTAGCTTCAGGGGCTTACCACCTAATGAGGAACAAACCAAACCCCGGGCCTTGCACAAATCAGGCGTCCTCATTTCCATATGGGAACAGTGTCACTGCAAAACCCTGAGACTTGCTCCTTAACGTCTGAAGATAAACTGCTTCTGTCTGAATCCTCTGTCAATGTTGTCAACAGAATCATGGCATTCCCATTCTTTTTTCCTGAGGGCAATTACAACTGGATGAATTAAAGTTTCCCTCTCTGGTATTATACGAATTCTGCTCTACATACTGGCAAAATTTTCTTAAGCAAAAAGGTAAATATGCATATAAATATATGGAATCTCAGACTACTGAAAATTTTAGATAAAATATGAATAAAGCCATTTGTGGTGGTATATGCCTGTAATCTCAGTTTTGGGGAGGTCAAGGCAGAAGGATCACAAGTTTGAAACTAGCCTGAACCACTCAGCAAGACTCTATCTCAGAGTAAAAAAAAAGCTGGGCTTTCTTAGTATTGTTTAAAATACAGATATATATATATATATATTTAAATACTCAACTTCACTATAGTCAGAGAAATACAAGAAATAATTATATATCATTTTCCATATATTAGATTGGCAAAAACTTTATTAAAACTTGCCATTACCTAAAGAAAGTTTGAAGAAATAGTCAAACACACTGCTGATAAAAGTATCCATGGAGACTCACACACCAGCAATCAGTACCACATACCACAGTGCCGGGCATGGTGGCTCATGCCTGTAATCCTAGCACTAGGGAAGCAGAGGTAGGAGGATTGCTGTGAGTTTGAGGCTGAGCTCAGGGCCAGCCTGAACTGTAGCGAGACCCTGCCTCAAAAAAAAAAGAAAAGTATATGTGGAATATACTTTTAAGATGAATATGCTTGTCAAATTTAAAAATATGCAGAGCCTTTTAAGTATGAACTACTTTACATGTCTCAAAATGAACCTATAGATTGAAAATACTGTGACTGATTTTCAGTTATTTTGTGTGTATGTGTAGCAGTACTGGGAATCAAACTCAGGGCTTAGGCTCTACCACTGAATTATATCCCCAGTCCTATGCTACTCAGTTTGAAAGGCTATTTTAAAAAATTACAAACATAAAGTGGTTAAAAAAGAATTAGGCTTAATATCTTAAATGTGGAAAAAAGAAATATATCTGCTATCTTTTGTATGTATATAGTCTATGATATATTACAGTAGAATAATCTTCCAATTATTAAGGTAAATTGTTCTATTTTTCTACTTGAACATTATCCTGATTTTAGCTGTCTTGATCCAAAAATGCTGTTTTGGGACCAAGGAGATCAGAAAATGAAGTCATGCATGTGGACACAATTGCCTGTAATCCCGAAACTCTGAGAGGCTGAGGCAGGAAGATTTCAAATTTGAATCCAGCCTAGGCTAGTTAGTGATACCCTGTCTGAACAATAAAAATAAAAATAAAAATAAAAATAAAAATATATAGTTGATGAGGTAGCCTAGTGCAAAGGCCGTGGATTCAAACCCCACTACCACCACGAAAAAACAAAAGGCACTTATGAAAAAACGCCTACTTTTTTTCGTATATTCTTTCTTCACTCTTGTCCAATATAAGAGATTCTAGGAATCATGGATATTTCCTGAAGCCTAAGAAGCCCTAGGTGAATACTTGAGAAGGTTTTATTACTTTAGCTAAGCGAAACTGCTAAAAGAAGCAGGCAAGAAGAGCGCCATCTGAAGGCACACATGGAAATACCTATAGAGACAACCACAACACAGAAGGAAAATAGTATCACTCCCTTGATACTTGCTTTTATTCTACTGAACCTATGTTCCCAAACCCTGCCTTAGATCTAGGACCTTGCAGTTGGGTTGAAGGAAAGATCTGAATGTTCAACTGAGCAAAACAAACACCAAAAAAAACAAAAAAGAAGAAGAAGAAAAGAAAAGAACCACCACATATTCAATCCTTTACCTTCTTCTTCTCTGGATTTCCAACATTTGCCAGAGCTATGAAACGAGTGACATGCTGTGCATTTTCTTGTAGAACGACATGGTTTCTGGAACACATTTAACATTACCAGCGCATTATTTTTCATTTGCAATAATGAAACAGGAAGACTCCACTGAACCAAGAAAGAACAAAGCTCCTAAATTCACTATTACAAGTCATCCAATCTCAGAGAAGCTACATTTCTAAACAGAAGAATCTACCTACACATCTACAGGGGAATAACTCCTACCTCACTAGGCTGTTATGAAGAAATGAGATTGGATCTCTGTTAAGCACCATAATGACAGTTGGGGAGGGAGCATTTGTTTATATAGTATCGGGGATTGAGCCCAGGGCCTGGTGCATGCTAGCCAAGTGCTCAACAACTGACTTACTTCTGCCCTCCCAGAACACTACCACTGAGCTACATCCAGTCTGTCTTCTCGCCTTTTTAAATTTTTTTGTTTTGAGATAGGTTCTCATTGAGTTGTCCAGCTACCTCTGAACCTGCAGTCCACCTGCCTCAGCTTCTTGACTGGCTAGGATTACACGAGCATGTCACCATGCCCGGCTGGATTTTAAGAGAGTGTGGACAGTTCTTGAAGCTAGGTTATGGAGACAGGAGAGTTCACTTTGCTCTTTTCTACTTTTGTATAATAAAAAGCTACCATAAGCTCTGATGTGGTAAGCATGTAACTATAAACCCAGCCCAGAACTCTGGAAGGCTGAGGCAGCAAAATCAGAAGTTGAGGCAAGGCTGGGCAATTTACCAACTCAGCAAGACAATGTTGCAAAAATAATAGAGCTGGGGGTGTTCTTTAGTGCAAAGGCCATAGTTTCAATTCCTAGTACCACTAAAAACAAAAACATACAAACAATAGAAAGGAAAAGAAATGCATTCTAAGTAAAAAAACAAGCCTCAGATGGGAATGCATACATGATTTTATGTTTCTAGGAAAAAATACAAAACACCTGAATGTCTATAATTAAACGAAAAATGTTTCACCAAACTAATAGAATTGATACAACTGTATAAGCTTTTGATTCATAAAGTGAACTAGTTCCAAAATATTATAACTGAGAGCTGAATTTTCAAGACAATACAGAATATGGCTTGAACTGATGCAAACAGGATCTAAAGTAGTACAAAAAGTTGGGGATGTAGTTCAGTGGTTCCATCATCTGCCTTGTAAGAGCAAGGTCCCGAGTTCGATCCCCAGGTAACCACATAACAAAATGCCAGGTGTGGTGACCCATGCCTCTAATCCCAGCACTCGGGAGGCAGAGGAAGGAGGACTGCGGTGAGTTCAAGGCTAGCCTGGGCTATAGAGTGAGTTTAGGGCCAGCCTGAACTACAAAACAAGGCCTTGTTTCAAAAAACTAAAAAAAAGAAAGTTATAATGAGTTATAATGACTACACAGTATTATTACCTCAGACCCTCAGACTTTTATGGGGCTTTACAGTCCAATCCCTTTTACTTCAGGGTAGGGAATGACTGGAGAATTACTCATTTCTGGGCCTGAGTAACCAAAAGGAATCAAGATGTTAAATTTATATAGAAGATCTATGGAAAATTCAATATGCCAAGAAAAATGCTACTTACCGATATGGAAGTCTTTCATAATATGACTTTTCCAAAGCAGCAAAATGGTATCTTGGTTTCAAGCTTGTGGCAAGACTAGAGATCAAAGCAGAACCACATTTTCTGGTATCTACTTCTCCCTGGCAAACAAAAACTTGGTCATTTACATAGGTCTGGAAATTATCAAGAAGTATAGCACAGTAAGACACTCTGAAATGTCTTTAAGATTTGTACGTGGGTGCTGGAGCTGGAGCTCAGTGGTGCTGAGTTTGAAAAAAATAAATAAGATTTGTACATGGGTACAATGTAGGAAGGAGCTGCACAGTAAATTTCATATGATACATCAGAGAAACTCAAGACTCATAAAGGTATTGCACTATTACTTATGCAGAACTAGCAAAATTATTGGAAGCCAGATATTAAAAGGTAAGGTTAACACCTCCACATTAACATTCTAAACATAGCTTAATAAAACCTTTTCTGGTAAATAGTCTCTGGAGCCCACAAACTGTGCCTTCCTATATCTGTGTTCTGCCGTGCTCCTGTATGTTTGCCCTACAGTCAGTCACAGTCAATGCAGAAAATAGAAATTAAAGCTAGCCTTCAGAGTTCCTAGTATCTATAGAATATTCAAGGACTTTGTCACATAAGCATAGTCTTTTATTTTGCTTCAGTCAATGAACTGGTCGTTTGTGAAAGGGTACAACCACATCCTTGTTAGAAAAGCTTACAAGTAACAAAGTTTGTCAAAAGTTAGGCCTATTCCAAGAATAGCCCTAGCTTCTGACAACGATCGATTATGTTGTCTCTCCTCTAAAACACTATTTTAAAAGAAGATGTTAGGTGGAAATAAGTGCTTATTTCCCACTAAGTAGAAAGGGACTTCCTTTTGTCTTTGTTTTCCTTCTGCAGGGTTGGGAACTGGCTTTGAAATTGGTTATAGTATCTTATGGGCTGGTACACTATATTATTTTCTCCCCATAAGTACCTCATATGATTATTTATAAACTTTGATAAAGAGACTGTTTTAGCTCCCTCCCAAAATGAAAAGCTTTCTTTTTTCTTTTTTTGCACCTAGGGATCAAACTCAAGACCTTGCACTTGCGAAGCAAGATCAGTGCCACTGAGCTAAGTCCCAGCACAGGGCTTCATTTTCTTATCTTTCCTTGGAGAGTATCATCTGTGTTTTCTCCCTTGTACTGTCAACTTTAATAGCCCTTCTCTGTTCTTTCCTAGGTTCTCAATATCTCTGTGCTACAACCAGCACTACTCCTTAAGTCCTATGTAAAATTTAGCCATAAGTTGGTAGAAGAAGAGAGCTCTGTCCCTTTTCAATATTCTTCTTGACAATGTTGGTACCTTGATGGCCTTTCTGGTCATATTATTAATTTAGGGAATTATTCATTCCCTAATGGTCTACAGGGTACTCTTCTGGATCATCACTGCTAACTCTGAACCCATCAATGGGCTTCTGTCAACAGATGCATTTTTTTTTTTTTTTTAAAGACAGGATCTTGCCATGTAGTTCAGGCTGAGCTTGAATTTTCTATGCACCCAAGCTGGCCTCAAATTTGTGGCACTCATTTCACCCTACCCTTCCAAGTGCTAGGATTACAGGTGTGTACCACAATGCCCAGCCCCAAATGCATTCTTGTATTTCCCTCTATTGAAGTTTAGCTGATACTTTCTGCCCCTAAATCACACAATCTTCTGTTTTCAAATGCTAGAGATCAAGCTCAGGGCTTCTCACTAGGTAAATATTCTCCTGAGCCACACTCCCAACCCATATAAATCCTATTTACAATCTTTTTTAGGCTCATGTCCACCAGTTTATTATTTCAGTCCTCATGATAGCCGTTGCTCCTGGTGTACATCTTTCTCAAGATTTCTGGCTGGTTGTGATGGTACACATTCACAATCCCAACATTTGTGGGTTGGGGGCAAGAGAATCACCATAAGTTTGAAGCCAGCGTGGCTATATAGTGAGTTCAAGGCCACCTGGGCTACACAGCAAAACCTTGTCTCAAACAAATAAATGATTACTTGTAAGAATATTAAAACTGCACACAGTGATTCGCTCCAGTATATGCCAGAACTAAAGTATTCTAACAGAGAAACATAAAAGTTTTTGACACCTTGTTTCCCCTCCTTAGGTTATTAAACCCAATCCCATAAGATTAAATTTCTAAAAATATTTTGATAACAATAATCTGGACTGGAAAGAGGAAATATAACTGCACAGTTGCCAACAACTATTGATCTTTTCACTGAAAATCAATGAATACTCAAAACCATATTAAGAGGAGGCTCCAGAGGGGTACTTAAAACATGGAATATAATTTAAAGAAGCATTCATTTACAATTAAGAGTTTAGCAGACTCATTTGTGAATTATATTTTTGAGATCAATTCTTGCTTTAGTCAGGTTAGTTTTTAGAGTCCTGAAAAAGTTCACAAAAGATTCCCACCAAAACAGATAAAATACTCAATATAAAATGAAAAAATTTACAAGTTGAAAAGCCCAACTTAAGCCAATGCAATACGCTTTCAGAAATTCCAAATAAACAAGCACTACTCACAGAAGCATTCCCGAAGTTCCCCACAGACTTGGGCCAGGGGGATGTGAGCAAGATATCAATACCCTTAAACTGGGGTATTGAACAAAGTATTGTTTTCAGAGAAGACACATCCTGGGGACTGAAAGTGTAATCTGGGCCCGGCTCAGTTAAGGACTCTGTTCCACTCAGGTACACAATCTGCAGGCCTGAGCTTCCAGTGAAGGTACCTTTACGACCTGGGTTCAAAGGAAAACAGATGAAGTTTTAGTCAAAACTGCAGAACATCATCAACATGGCAGTGAGTTCCCATTTTCAAGATTTTTCTTTGTCCCTACAATCTATATGCTTGAAGAAGTGTCAGATTTTTTGTAGCTTCTCCTACTACTGCCTGCTAGGTATTAACGTACCCTGGCTCCAACAGTATTCCTATTTAGTAAGCCTGAGAAGCCATAATGTGGAGGCTGGTGGTACTCACAGATCAGTCTGTTTATATTTGGTGCCTGTTATTATTGATAAAAATGAGAAGCAGAAAGTTTTTTTAAGAAGAAAAATGTTTTTTCCCTTTTACAGATGCCTCTACAAAAACTAAGAGAAACCTAGATACCTAGAGACAATAAAAAGAAAAAATAAATGTAGTTATGAAGAACCTTTAGTCTGCAAAAGATTAAGTAGTTTTTAGAAAGGTTGCAACTTCCAAGTAAAGGAAAATATTGGAAAAAGCAACTCTCTGAGAATAATCTGAGACATTATTTTCTTCTAACATTATGTTCCTGGCTTGTGGGCTAGTTTCATTCCTTTGTGCTGTCTCCTAGATCTAGCTCCATCCATTTTTTCATTCCTTTCACTTACTGAGTCTTCTCAACAGGAAAGAACAGAACATGCTCAATTCTGATTCATTTAGCATGTGTTAAATGAGCACAAAGATACTTCATTCTGTATAGTTCCCAATCTCTGAAGAGCTATCTTGTGTTTTTTATTTTGAATTAGTTTATACACTCTAGAAAGAACCATTACTTTTAACTGTATGTCATGTCTTCTGCCAGGACTTCAAGCTCACTATCATGGGTTCACCATCAAGACCAAACTAAGGTATGGCTTGTGGTACAGTGCTACCTCTAACATGTGCAAGGCCCTGGGTCTGCTCCCCAACACCAAAGGAAAAAACTACTGCTTTTTCCTTCTGCTGGATCTCAAAAAAGAAATTTAATTCACAGAGGTAAATACTCAGGCACTGTTCATCTGGCAAAATAGCTGCCAAATAACAGACACCCAAAGCTAAAAAATACACTTATTGCTGTAAGTCAGGTCCATGTTAAACTCTACAACAAATGATTTTTTTTTTTCAAGTTGTGTATTTTGTGGAATTGCGGATTCAACCTATGGGTCAGAGCACTATATTCTCCAGCCTTCTAAAACTGTTTTATTTTGAGACAAAACTTCACAAAGTTGACCAGGCAAACTTCAAACCTTGTGATCTTCCGGTTGCAGTTTTCCAAGTAGCTGAAACTACTGACATATACCACCATGCTTAGCTCAACAAAAGGATTTCAAAATATGTATGTTATAATTGGTGTTTAAAAAAAAAACATATAAAAGATGGGAGCACATGGAAGAGTATATAAACAAAACAAAAAAACCCAGAAACATGGGGCTGGGAATTTAGCTCAGTGGTTCTGGAGCCTGTCTTGCAAGTGCAAGGGCCCAGGTTCGATCCTCAGTAACCACATACAATACTGGGTGTGGAGACTCACGCCCAGCAGCAATCAATACCACATACCACAATTCAAGGCGTGGTGGTTCACACCTGTACACCCAGCACTTGGGAGGTAGAGGCAGGAGGACTGTTGTGATATGAGTTTGAGGCTGACCTCAGAGCCAGTCTGAACCACAAAAGTGAGACCCTGTCTCAAAAAACAAACAGACAAAAAAAAACCAGAACAAAACAAAACAGAAACAAAAAGGAAAGGCAAACAAATTTATATTAAAATCCTTCCCTCAATTTTTTGGATGAATCTCACATAACCAGAGCAAAATGAGACTGCTTACATGAAGACTATAGCAAAATACAGAAACTAACGGCCAAAATTGACCATGGTGGGGAGAAAGAGAATAATTATAGCAAAGAAAATACAGAAGCTTTCTACAGAAATAAGACAACAAAGTGAAAATGCAAAAAGCAATGGTAATTTCAGAAAAAAAAAAAAACAAGTTGAGTAATGAAGCAGGAAAAACCAAAAGCAAGCTGAAATGACCACATATTGAAAGGATCACTAAAAGTAACACAGAGAGTTGTACGGGGAAGAACAGTAGACTGGAACTGAAGAGTAGATCTGAAATTGGACAAAGAGAGTAAAAAAACCTCCAAGGACCAGCTCTAAAAACTTGAGTTGCCAAAAGTTGACAATGAAACTCACAGCTAAGCTTGTGAGAAAGCTAACAAGTAGGTTGCAGATATCCAGCAAGGTTTCTGGTACAGCCACACAGATGCAATTTCTTTACTGAACTTATTTCATACTTTAGTAATCCATTCGCTGGAAGTTAGGAGTTTATTCCTTCAGCTGGCCAGAAATGTGTACTGGGTTATTGGAAGAAAAAGGAGGATAAGTGCAAGTGGAGGGAAAACACTGTTGTCCTAAAGGCATAAGCAGATGTTGGGCAAGAATTCCTCCCAGCCCCATTCTTTCAGGCAGTAATGTCTGAAGAATCTAGCTAAAAATTTCCTGGCAGAATAATACTTGAAAACACTGCATTATGTTTATTACAAAAGAAAAAAACAACTTACCCAGATAAGTAATATTTTCAGCTAATTCACACCCATCAGCATCTTCGAAATATTTTACTGTTTCTTGGTTATTAGCACCAAGCACATATGTCTGAATAGGAGCTAATGAGGGAAACAGATATGATGTCAGATAGTTGAAAGATCTGCTATGGAATATTAAGAAATTCTTACCCATACAAAAAATGCTGATGGTAAAAACAGTCTATGCATTCCCTCACAAGAACCCTAAAGCTGGACCATACTTACCACTAACAATATCCTAAACCCAGTTTCATAGCTTGACTATTAGATGATGTCACTAGACCAATGAAGTGGTATCTAACAGTGTCTGGTCAATGTTTAATGAGAATATATAGCTTAATAAAAAAAATATTAACACTAGAAAAAGGAAAGGCACACTTGACTGTATTTATTCCATTCCTGCCAATCAAATAAGAATTATTTTTCTGGAATGTAATTCAAAATGTAAACTTGTAGATTATGCATGTTTATTCTTCCTGTCTCAATGCAGAGCTCAGGAGGGAAATTTTACTAACATGGGGAAAACAACCCAGTAACTTTGAAATTTTGGTAGAAATGACATATTCAACAAAAATAATTTCAGTACCTTTTTTGATGCCAGCCTTATACTCCTCCCATTCAGTATCTGGGGTGCAGCCAAAGAAATTTCCTACACACAACAGCAGCTAAAATGAGTTTTTTAAACAGACATATGAGATTGTTAAATATTAAACCATCTATTATTGATAGTAACAATTGGCTATTTATCTTCCTTAATGGTCTCAAACCAAGTTTTTATTCTTCATTAATTTGCAGAATTTCAATGCACAACTATTTATCAGCAATTCTGACAAAAGGGTTGATTCTATGAATTATTAAATTTTGGCTCAGTGACTGTCAAATTCAAGCTGGGGAAGGGGAAGAAAAAAATCAGGAAAATGAATTTCCCAACGAAATTAGAATTTATTCAGAATTTAAGTACTCATTAAATAGTCCCAGTCCATTCTGCCCCTTTACAGCTTTCCTTCCTTGGAATATATACATTGATAAAGAAATAGGACTTTAAAGACTCCTGTGTGAAATACAAAATTGTTCCTGCATCCATACTCAATACTCAATAACCCAAATGTTTACAGTCTGGTTGGCAAGCAGATATAACACTGATTGTCAGCTCTTTAGTTTATGAAGAATTTATACACATTATATGATGTAATCTGCACCGTATTTATGAAGTAGATCTTTGCTTTGCAAACCTGAAGGATAGAATCCCCTACAATTTTTATTAGCCTGTTTTCAGTTTTTTTTAATACAGTATAAAGTTTTTATACAGTAACAAGATTCAAATGCAAAAAAAAAAAAGTGCACTGCACAGTAAACAGGTCTCTTTTTCCCTATCACTTCACAGCTACTGAGTTTTTATCTAGTTTACAAAAGAAACTCAGTCTATCCAAAATGGAAAATCTGTGTTCAATCAGTAGATTAATAAAGGAGTTTGAACTTTATTTTATTATGTTTGTCTACACCCATAAAATTCAATTCAGTAAAAAAAGAATGTCTTACATCAAAGTTTCCACTTTTCTTCTGAATTGCTCGAACTCTATTGAATAAAACATCAAACTTTCCTTCAACATCTCCACAAGCCAAGCTGCAAACAACAGATAAATATTGTGGTGATTCAGGTGCCACAAATGGATCTGCCACATTTGGTATGGATGTATCAGTCTTCTGAGTTGTGTAAACTGTTGATCTGGTCTTTGCACTTACCTTCCAAGGTTTGGTACATGTAAACTATTAGTAACCACTGAGCAGCTCCACCTGAAGATCTCATGATACTTAAACTTTAGATTTTTATTTCCTGTTCAATTGAGCCAGTTTCTTCTTATTCCAAAGTTTTAAGGATGGGTCAATCACCAATTTGGTCAGAGTTCAAAATCCTCCATCTAGTCGCCAAGTGCCATTCAAGGCCTTTTTTCAAACATCTTTCACATTCAGTCTCTCCTGATTTTCAGTGCCTCCATCTTAGTAGAGGGGTTCGGTCATTAAATCAACACTCACACACTGACGCCTACACTATGTTAAATGCAATATTCCAAGAACAACGCTAAGGACTTGCAAACAGTGTAAAGAGGCTAAAGGATGTTAAAGCATCAAACAGTTTACAATCAGGGTAGGAAAGATACTCTATAAGTTTATATAGAAGAGGCTATAACAGGAGGCATGAGTATGGGGCAGGAAGTAACGGGTCAAGAGCCAAGACTGATAAAGTAAACTGGCCCCAAATTGTTAAGTCACTTGTTCTACGACCAGTTTGTTTCCTACACTTTTTTGGGGGCTCCTTCAGTCATTTATTTCATTGTGCATTTTCTATCCAATGCAAATCCATTTAATAACGTGAGAAGTTACTATGAATCATTCCTACTTGTCTTCTACTTTTGCTCTCATTTATTTTCCCATTGCAACTAGAATCACTTTCTTAGACAAAAATACTTTAAAAAGCTCAATCCCTATTTTTCTCAGGGAAGACTCCCCTGGTTCCTACCATTAAGCTCAATACTTACTGAATAAACGCAGTTCTCTCTTTACCATTTTCCCTTTCACCGACCTATCCCACCCAAGTACGGCAGGGCAGATCTACTATCTGGTCTTACTGTCACTGCCACGTACTACAAATGAAGGGGAGATGATGTGTCACAGGTCAGGACGGCGCAAGATGAAAGAGTCCTGAATCTGGGAACTTGCATATGCCTCTTCTAGTAAGTGTCGCCCAAAATCTCTTCTCGAAGGCAAAAACCACCTGCAAGAAGCTGACTCCAACCAGGCAAAGATTTCAGGGGAGCTTCGGAGCAGCCCTGCGATTTCTTGACCCCTCCGGTCTACACACTCAAACACGCACGAGCGCACTTTCCAAATCAGGGTCACTCACAGGCGTAAAGGTTTCTGAGCCATTGGTTCCAGTACTGTTAGCTGGGACGACCACCTGCAATTCGGAAGAGGAAACCACGATGGGTGGGGGGGGCGGAATGCCACTGCGCTACAATAAGACGTCAGCGTACTTTAGCCAATGAGACGCAATATCTACGGACAGCACCAAGGGACAAAAACCTTTCGGATGGTTTCGCGTCCAACGGAATGAAGAACAAAGGAAAGGGATAGCAGCAGTTGAAGGAAGAGGAAGTAACCAAAAGAATACCAATTATAAATACTGTCCCCAAAACAGGGATTAAATTTCTTCGACTACACGTAATTTCCCAGCCCAAACCTAACCCAACCATATTGGTTTAGTGAAAGAGGCTGATCCGCTTCATTCAGGTTTGTGAAGTTTTAAATCTATCACTTTTATTTAAGAGTAATAGCTATCACGTTGATTCAGTGTCAGCACGTTGCCAAACTTGTGCACGCTGTCTTTCTGTCAAGGGGCCCAAGTATTTTTCTTTTCGTTGAGTCTTTTGAAAGCTCAGACATCAGTAATACCATAGCGTTTGTCTTTTAAGATTGAGGAGCACAAATAGATTAGAAGGCCCAGAAACAACTCTAGGTACAGTAAGCCACCTTATTTTTGACAAAGGAGCCAACTATCCTCAATGGAGGAAAGACAACCTCTTTACCAAATAGTGCTGTCAAAATTGGGTTTTAACCTGCCAAGACTAAAGACTATCTCTAAAATAAAATCAAGGTGGATTAGAGATAGAAATTTTAAGCCTACTGGAAAACAGGTTAGGTAAAACTCTTGGAGATATTGGATTAGGGAAAGATAAAACCTCCATAGCATGAGAACTAGCAGAAGGAATCAAGAGGGATCTCATCCGATTAAAAAGCTGCTGTGCAGCAAAAGAAACCATCAGCAAAGCAAAGACAACCCAACCAACGATATGGGAAAATAATTTTTACTAACTGTTCCTCAAAGGGATAATATCTAGAATATATAAAGAGCTTTAAAAAATCAGCCCCCCTCCCCAAATTAAAAAACCCATTTCAAAAGTGGGCATCTGGAATGAACAGACACTTTTCAAAGGAAGAAGTAAAAGCAGCCAAGAAGCATATGAAGAAATGCTCAACATCACTGCTCATTCGAGAGATGTAGATGAAAATAACACTGAGATTTCATCTCGCTCCACAAAGAATGGCTGCTATGGCGAAATTAACCGGCAATAAATATTGGCAAGGCTGTGGGGAGGAAGGAAACCTTCTCCACTGTTAGTGGGAATGTAGACTGGCCCATCCATTGTAGATTCCTCAAAAAGCTAAGATTAGAGGTCCTATTTTACCCTGCTACTCCCCTACTAGGAATATACATGAAAGAATTAAAAGAATAATATCATAGTGACATATGTGAACCCATGTTCATAGCAGCTCAATTTGTGATTGCTAAATCTTGGAAACAACCTATCAAGTGGAGACTGGCTAAAGATGTGGGATTTGTTTTATAAAATGGAGTATTACTCTGTCATGAAGAATGATAAGTTTGAGTCATATTTAAATGGATATGTCTTGAGGACACACTCATAAGTGAAATAAATAGGTCACAGATATGTAAATGCCATATCTTTCCTCTGGTATGAGAATCTGAAGATGTAAATGACTTCTAAAATGTATGACAGATTCTGTGAAATAGAAAATATTCAAAGGGAAAGGGATGGGAAAAAGTAATTAGGGGAAAGAGAAAATATGATCTTAAAAAAAAAAGAAAGCATGTGTATATAGGGGGTGGGCAGGTTGTAGGGTGAGTAGGGAAGTGGGTAAAAATGAGAATTAACTCATGTCATATACTGGTACAAATTTTCTACGTTGAGTGCAATCGTGATGTGTATATAAATTGTACCAATAAAGAATTCAATTTAAAAAAAAGATTAAGGACCACAGCTGGTTGCAGTGATGCATGGCTATAATCCCACCTCTGAGAGACCAAAGCAAAATGATCCCCAGTCCTAGCCAAGCCTGGACAATTTGGAATGAAGAGCCTAGCTAGGTTCAATCCCTAATACCAGGCAAAAAAATCAGGATAAGAACATCATCATCCTACATAACTATTATTAGCATACCTAATTAACATTAATTCAATAACATTATTTAATACATATCCATATTTAAAGTTCTCCAGTTGTCCTTCCAGGATGATTTTATACCTAGGGTGTTTTCTTTTAAAAGCCAAGCAGGTTTCACACTTTCATCTCTCCTTTCTTAACAACCCCACCAACCTCCTTGGTTTTATCTCAGCTTTTATGAGGAGTGTGGGCTAATTAGCAGGAGACAAAGTGTACAATGAATAACTAGAAACAAAGGAGTTTCTGACAACTGAAGGACATTCAAGTAAAAATTAAAACACATTAAAGCCATAACCTCAAAGCTTTATGGGGTTTTTCCAGAATTTCTGCAATGCTTTGGGGGGAAATATTAATTTCTTTACCTCAAACGATGATGCCCTTTTTATTAGCACACTAAGCATGCACTTTTTTTCTCCTTTTTCATTCATACAGCACTGCTCAGGAATGGCATGCAAGACCAAAAACTTGCCAAATAGGCTCAGGCATTAAATTCATATGAAAAATCACTTATGGAATTCTGTACTGGCTGTATAAATTTCCTGTATATCCACATCTGTTCTAATGTTTATGAACACTTATCCACGAAATTTTAAGGTACTTAAAGATAGCTGAACACATTATACATATAGGAGTAACAGGAAATGGAACCTACATTTTTTAAAAAGTAGAGGCCTTGTATAAATGACAGTAACAAGCCTGGCCTTTTGAGAGGCCATGAAAAATCACAGAAGGCTTCTACGTGGGAGTAATATGGCTAGTTTACATTTTAGAAAGATTACTATGACAGCAGTGTGGAAGATGATTTAGGACAGTTGAGAAGGGACCACAACAGTATAAAGGAGCAAAGGACAAGTAATGGGTCTGGAACAGACATAGTGGAAAAGACAGAAACAGAAGTAGATAAGTTTGGAAATGGAATTGGAGGCCTTTGGGATCTTGTTCGCTTCTAACGTTCTACTTTGGATAAGGATGCTTCTGTTCCAAACTGGTCACTCAGTAATCTTATCTTCTCATGTCATTAGTGTAAAAGGATGACAAGTTCCCAGAAGCCCCACCCCGGCCCCACAGACACAAGTATGAAATATTTTAAAAAATATTTGACTTCATGGATGTCAGTGATCACTTCCTCACCCAACACATACATACACATCTTGTCTTTATCGTGTTTCTTTTTCTTTTTTGCTGGGGTAGGGAATGTCTTGCTATCTATTCCAGGATGACTTTGAACTCACTTTGTGGCCCAGGGTAGCCTCAAACTTGTGGTGGTTCTCCCACCTCAGCTTGAGTGCTGGGATTAGCAGCGCGTGCTACTGCAGAGGACTTTATCACATCCCCAGAAGAGAACGCTTGTCAAGATACCATCCCACAGAGACATCTGACTCACACAGAAAAAAAAAAGGCTGACATTCAGAAGGAAACAGACCACAAAAGCCACATTTGTTTTGTTTTCTTTTTTTAAATTTAGAATCTTGTTAATAACATTAGCATTGTTAATAGAAAAACAACCATTTACACAGTAACTCAAAAAACAACTATTAAGAAAATAATATAGTTATCAACCACTGCCAGAGAAAACAGATCCTCTTGTTCGATTCTAATCCTGAACTTTGAGAGCATATCCATCTTGAATGGATGAAGAAGCATTCAAGTAACAGACAAGGAGTTGTAAGTGCGAATTTCTGACAGATATTGCCTCAAAAGAGTTTCAGGAGTATCCACAGTTCTCAAGTTTATCCAGCGTTGGGATGTTCCTGGGATGACCAGCAAGGTTTCCTTTTGAGGAACTTTGACAATTCATCAGCCTCAGGATTCAGTTGCTGTAAAACATTCTTCTACATTAAAAAAGATCTTATGCTGTAGGAATAATTTTTCATCGCTTCTCTAGCTTCTTATACTTGGCTTCTGCATGGGAAAGAGGAAAACATGAGATCTTTTTTTCTTTATTGTGAAATAGGTACATTTTACCTACATATCATGATCACATTCAACACTGACAATTTGTACCATTATACGACATGACTTGATTCTCATTTTTTCCTATTCCCTTACCCACCCTACAACTCCCTACCCCCATATACATAAGCTTTGTTTCTATCACAATTTTTTCTTTTCCCTCATTACTTAGCCCTACGCCATTTACCTTTGAATAGTTTCTATTATACAATATCTTACATACATTTTAGAACTCATTTACCTTTTCAGTTTCTCATATCAGAAAAAAGATACAGTATTTACACATCTGTGACCTATTTATTACACTTATGAGTATGTCCTGAAAGTACATCCATTTGAGTATGAATGATTCAAAAGGCATGATATCTTTTAACACTGACTCATACAGAAATACTTTTAGTATTTCCAAGCAAGTTAAAATGCATATTATATTTCTAAAAATCTGTTAGTGTCAGTTTCATCACCCACCCCAGAATACACATCATTAATCTGTACAAATTAAAATTAAAGAGTCAAACATATATCCAGAACATCAAGGTCACTAAGTTCTAACCCAGTCAATATTGCACTTGCTTGAGAAGCTTCACCAGAATTGAGCAGATCTCCTAGTATCTGAGCCATCTGCAGTCTTACTAGGTACATTCCCAGGTACTCTCTGGAATCAGCCAGGAACCCTCAGGATGCAGAATGCATGTGTCCGCTTTTATATTCTTATCCTTACATCTTACTCTAAGAAAGCAATTTGGAAAGATATAGATATTTTTAAAGAAATCATATAAGCATTTTGCTGTGAAATTCTCTTTTTTCCTTTAAAACTTCAAAAGCACCTGGTATGTTGCCTTCTATATGGTAAGGTTCACAGTAAATATGCACTAAATATAACTACAGTCAAGGAAACTGTTTGTTTCTCACTATTAGTATTAAATTTCAGCCTTCTACAAACCATTGGAGGTAGTCACCAACTGTCAGAGATGAAAATAATGTGTACAGGATAAAAACAAATTTGTTACTTTTCACCAGTGAAATAACAGCCAGAACCAGCCAGCAACCCTAAAAGTATTAGTTTTCTGTTTTATTATTTCTTTATGTATTTTGGTATGAGGGATTAAACTCAGGACCTAGCGCTTGCGAGGCAGGTGCAATGCCACTGAGTTACATCCCTAGCCCAGTTTTCTTTTAAAGTAAAAATAATATTTCAAGAAAAAAAAGAAAAGAAACTTTGATTGACTATTCCATTTTAGCAGTTAATTGCCTTGATCAGTTGTCCATCCTGTCCACAACTACTCCACTTTAAAGACATATGTATGCACATTATTAAAGATGATTTCGTTCACCTAACCACAATTAAAAGCATGAGTATTGTCAACAAAAAAATCCTAACTCTAAATGTGGCTCTTCCACATGCTTTACTGGTTTTGTGTCTGTAAGGAAGTTACTTAGCCTCTTAAACCACATTTTCCTCCCCTATAGTTTGGGAATAAAAAGATTATGTACTTTACTCACAAATTACTGGGAAAATAAAAAAATGTATGCAAAACACTAAGAATACTGCACTTCCCAGTAGGTCATTATGTATTTGGGAAGTGTTATTTTTAATAATTACTCACTAGGTTTTAAGAGATTAATGTATACACACAACAAATGCTAGTTAGTTAAGACATCACTTACAAGACACTTTTTATGATATCAAAATAGAAAAAACATGGTTACCCAGTTTTTTTGAATACGCATCCAGTTTGTAGGCTGCCTGTTCAAGAGCTGCCACCTGCTCCTCAATTACATTGATCTGATCCAGGTAAGGTTGTAGTCCAGCATCTTTAGAGATAAACCACATGTTTACTTACATATTGTCAATAAAACATATAGAAAAAAAAAGAAAACAAAATGCTAGTGACGTAGAGTAGGGTGATATGATTCTCACAGTTAATAGGGCAGATTATTTCTTAGAAGACAGTAACTCATAATCAGGCACAACTGTGATCTAGTCAATGTAAGTTTTCCCCATCTACTAATTTTCCTCTTTTTAATACTTCTTATCCTCAAGCAATCTTTTTTTTAAATTTTAAAATTATCTTTATTGGTACATTATGAATACACATCACATTCAACATTAAGAGTTTGTACCAGAATATAACATGACTTGATTCTCATTTTTTCCCTTTTCCCCCCGCCCTGCATCCCCTCACACCCTATATACACATCTTTGTTTTCTTTTTTCTTTATTATTACCACATCCATTTTCCCTCATTATTTACCTTTACACTCTTTCCTTTTAAATATTTTCTACTTCACAATATCAACTATACATACTACAACTCATTTACAACTTCATTTTCTCATACTGGAGAAAAGATATGATATTTACACATCTGTGACCTGTTTATTTCTCAAGCAATCTTTCCTTTTTTTTTTTTTAAGGTTTTTTGAGACAGGGTCTCACTTTGTGGTTCAGGCTGGCCCTGAGCTCAGCCTCCAACTCACATCACAGCAATCTTCCTGCCTCTGCCTCCCGAGTACTGGGATTACAGGCGTGAGCCACCACGCCCGGCACTGTGGTATGTGGTGCTGATTGCTGCTGGGGTGAGTCTCCACGCCCATTATTGTTATGTGGTTACCGGGATCGAAACCCGGGCCCTTGCGCTTGCAAGACAGGCATCAGAACCACTGAGCTAACTCCCCGGCCCATCAAGCAATCTTTCTGTATGGATTCAGTTTCCTGGGTACTCCCATACTAATGAAAGATGCTCTAGTGCAGTGGTGGCAAAGCTTTTAGAGCTTTCAATGATACAGTCTGCTGCAACATGTGTGAGACACCACTGCTCTAGAGACAAGGAACACAATATAAATCAGTGGAAAAATACATCCAACTATGTTTTAAATTAGCCTTTTCCATTTGTAAATTATGCTTTTCTGTTTATAGCATAATACTTTATAGATTTCATTATCAATCAGTTCACTAGAATCTAGCTACCCCTTTTCTTTCCCCAACTTTTCCAGGACTAAACTGATAAAATCAGAATTTGGAGGCAGAAAAGAAAAAATACTACCAAAGCATGCTAATCTTCAGACAGGAAATAATTCATCTTGATTTGGTAATTCATTTTTTAAAAAGGCATCCCAAGGAGACAAGGATGCCATGTAACCTCGTCATTTCCTTGGTGCAAGGCACAAAAATCATTTAAAACAAACACTTTCAATTATAAAAGTTACTACTTACACTTCTGGTTTAAGTCCTTTAAGTTTCTACTAATGTTTATAGCAATATCTTTCATTTCAAGATACTTCAAGCTGGTTAATTTATTCATATTTTCCAGGAGCTTATAGTCTTCACTGGTGGCTTTAAAATAAATAGAAGATACAATGCTTTTGAGATTGTCATAGGTCACTGGAATGTGGACTATTAGGTCAAATAGTAGCTCAAGGAAGGACAAAGACGATTCTTCCTCTTGTGCTGTTGATCCCAAGGCCTCGTAAGATCTCCTTTCACTTGCCTTTCCAATGTGCCTCTCCATCCTGCCTCATTTCCCCCATCTAGAAATATATTTAGTTTTCCTCCCACTCCAAAGCACTCCCTCTACTCACTACATCTACATCATTTGCTCAGTAAGGTCAAGGAACATCACTGCTAAATGCTTTTAAATAGTAGCTGACACTGCTACCTACTTGTTCCTTGCCATTAATTCATGTAAACCTTTGTCTGTCCTTGGTCCCCTCCATCCAGAGAAGCTACAAGCCTTAAGGTCACCAGTGGCTTCTAACTATAGCCCATGGCATTTTTAAAGTACTTATCCTCCTGTACCTCTCCATTTCTCAGACTCCACCGTTATCCTTCTCTTGGGGAAATCTTCATTCCCCTTGGCTGCTACAGTACTATACTATGCTTATTTTCCAATCTCTTTCTGACCGTTCTTCTTAGGTTTCTATGCCAGATCCTTTCGCATCCAAACTTTTAATCATCAGTTCTCAACTTCCAGAAGTCATATGTAACTAATATTTATATTCCCATAGGCATTCTCAAGATTATACTCACTTTTTCTCAAACTCAAAAAAGCATTTATGCATGTAAGAATGACAAAATAGGAAAATAACAATCTGCTTAAAATTAATTTTGTAATAAATAAGTCCTTAGGAATTCTTCAGTTATTAAGAACAAATTAATTGGCCCATACAAGCCTTCCCCAAGACTTCAAGTCCTAAAGAGAACTGCGGAAAGCTGTTCCCTGGCAACAGCATCCTGTACAGCCTCCACTTTCATAGCACTCTCCAGGTGATCCACAAATCTCTTTATCCTGCTCTGATCACGCTCTGAGCTCTGGAACCACATGTGCAAGTCTCTTGTGTATCTTGAAAAAACTCATCTGAGTGTCCTAGTAATATCTACAAGCCGCCAAAACTATTTTCACAGTAAATATTATTTCTCCAGCTTCCCGGTATCACTAGGCCTACATTTCAGAAACATCTTAAGCAGCTCAATACACATTTCAACAAGTCCTATAAAGTTTACTTCTGCAACATTCTTGCATTCCTTCTCTCCTTTCCCTTCTTTATACCATCATTCTACCTCAGACCATCACTGCTTTTTGTCCAAACTCTTGGTCAGCCACCTGTAGTCTCTCTCCTCCACATCTGTACTCTCACTCCTATGAAGTTACAGTCTCTGAAACAAGGAAGAAGTCAGCAAAGAGAGAAATCTGCAAGCCAATGTGAACAAATGAAGTAGGTCAAGTTTTGCATATTAAAGATAAGAAAATGATTCATTTCCATAAGTGCTCCCTCCCATTTCTCGAAGCACATGACCTTCTTAGTCTATTACTTACTTTACCACTTTTGATAACAACAAACCATTTCTGCATCACAACAAGTAACGATAACAACAGGGGAATAATGATATATGTCTACAAACAACAAATGAGAAAAAACAGAGCTTTGGAACAAATTCAATCATTCTCATCCTTTACAGGAGGCATCTGCCCAACTCTTGTTCAATACAACTGCACACAAATGGGACATTAGTATTCCTAAATCTTTCAAATTTTTAGAAAGAAGTAAAAATTCTAGATTTTGTTGCTTGGTTTCTCTTGTTCAAAAATAAATAATTACATGGATAAATTAGAACTCAAAAGCTCCAAGCCTCTTCTCATAGATTTAGTTCACAAATTTAGTTCACAGAAATTTCCTGGGGAGGTGAAACAATATAATAAATGCTTACGAGAGGCCACACTAATCCGAACTACACTCTGACTCTTCTCTGCACAGAGGCCATATGTCCACTTGAAAATATAAACTGGGTCAATCAGAAACTAACCATGTCCCAAGGAGTGGCTCTCTAAATCCTCAGACCAACCTCCTAAATCTGCAGGTCATTCCTCAACCCCCAATTTAATTTCTCTTCATCCTGGCAAATACATCTGCTTTAGCTAAATGAATTCCTTGCTTACTGCACCTTGCCCAATAATTGTATAATTTCCTACCTTTTACCATTCGTTCTTTTCACTACCCTGCTTAAAAATACACTTCCTCCAAAAGTACTTCCTGAATAATATTGCCAGGTATTAAATTCACATTCATTCATTCATTCATTCATTTTCTCTCTTTTTCTCTCACCTCTCTCTGTAACACCAAAAGTCTGCAGAATTTTATGAAGTACGAGATTGTGGCCTTTCTCTGAACATAGTGGATTGAACTCACAGCAATCCTCTTGCCTCTGCCTCCCAAGGGCTGGAATCACAGGCGTGAGCCACCACACCTGGCCTTGTGGTACGTGGTTCTGATTGCTGGTGAGCGTGAGTCTCCACGCCCAGCATCGTTGTATGTGGTTTCCGGGGATCAAACCAGAGCCCTTGCATTTCCAAGGCAGGCGCTGGAACCACTGAACTAAATCCCCGGCCCAGCAGTTTGTGTTTTTGACCATGGTGTCTGTCTGAGCTTCTCCCGGGAAAGAATGGGGCTTCTCCCATTCATGACATCCCCAGATTTTCACCCGCTAAGGCCGCTCTGGCTCTCACCTGAGCACACTACCTACATCAACCTAGACAGCGCCTCACCCGTCAGTTCCCCAGTCAGGTACGTGGCCATTTTGGAGAACATGTCCCGGCAGAGCTCAGTGATGTCAGCCTCGGCGGGCTCCTTGGCTTCCTCGGCTGTTTCAACGGCGGCATCGTCTGGGCCACGGGAGAATGTGGAAGTCATCTCTATCCTGTACCGGGCCGTCTACCGCCCTCCCCCAGCTCAACTGACTCAGATAACACTCCATTCTTCATCTGTCATGACTCCAAATCCCTCTGCCCACCTGACACGCCGAGTCTGCCCTTTACACAGACTCCTCCTCAGACCCCATTCCTTAGCCAAACCACCTCAGCCGCCTTTGACAGGACAGATAGGTATGCCTGCCCTCTCCGCCCGCTCCTCCCAACCCACACTCGGCCCGGCATCCTGGTCCCTGCTCTGGGCCCCAGCACTCCCACCGGACTTGTCATCTCCATCCTCGCCAGGTACCTCTGGCCGTTTCCTCTCGTCTGGTCTCGGGTACGCCGTCAGCCGCCGCCGCCATGGCCGGCCCGGAGCTGCTTCCGGGTTTGGGGCGTCCGCGCGTGCGCACTGGGTCTGCGCCCTGCCCGGCCCCACCTGCTGTGCTCCGGGCTGTGCGGCAGTCGTCGGCCTCTCGCTACAAACGACGGCTTTTAACAAGGTGAAAGCCCGGAAGCCAAAACTGAAGCTATGAGGCTGTAATGTTATCTATCTGCAGAAAGTCACAATGAGTGAGAATGAGGATACGCTTATCGTTGGACAGCCACACCATGGCCAATGGCTTGGTCTGCCACCACACACCAGGGGTTCTTTGAGCCCCCAAAAGTCCTGATGACCAGTGACCCTGGAGACAGGTTGACTCCAGACATTCAGAGTCCTGGCATTGTTAGTTACAAGAGACAGCTTAGAGAAACCATGATTTCCCGCTATAGTCTTCCAGGTATAGTCCATGCAGGTATAGTCTTATTTGGACTTTGGGAAAACTGATGCAGGCCTTTGATTCTTGGTCCTAAATACCATCCTAGGTTAACACCAGATCATCGGGCCCCGCTTCTTATTTTGCAGGCTGACACCTACTTCTCTTCAGCTGACACAGCCAGGATTGGATTGTAACTTTTTAAGGATGAGGCTGCTTTCTGGTTATCTTACCTGATTTAGCTATTCCAAAGATCTCTGTGGTGTAGAGAATACTTAACAGAATGAGAACTGAAGTAGGTGAAGGGGAAGGTGCAAAATGAGAAATAATAAACGTCACAGTGTGTGGGGGGAGAAACATTTGTCAGGCTGCAGGCTGCTGAACACCCAAAATCCTGGTGTAGGACTTTCTTGACTTACCCTGGGTTGACCCCAGTTGTGTGTGTGTGACCCCTACCCCTGCCTCTAGTCCCTCAAGCTAACTCTTTGGACCCAAGGACTGTCTCCTTAGTTTGCCAGTCTCTGTTCTTCCTTAAGCCGTCTTCCTTAAGCCTTAAGCAAGCAAACCTTGCTTTCTAGCGCTGGAAAAAAAAGATGTTTCTAATTACTGACTTCAATAAACACGAATCCAGTCTGCTAACAATTCTGGGTGACCTTCTTTCTTGATAAATTATCCCACTGAAGATCCATTGTTTGCTAATATAGTATCTGATCATGTAGTTTAAAATGTGTTCTTTCTCTTGAAATAATCAGAACTTCTGATACAGAAAAACATTTTAAAGCTACATGTTGAAGGCTGAGAAAATTGGAGAGTGCAGCAGGATATGGGAGTTGTCTGGTATGTTTTCTTGCCTCTTGAATAAAAGTTTAATTGTCTGAATTGGAAAAAAAAAAAAAAGGAGCAGTCATAGTACCTACTACCTAAAAACACTGTTATGAGTCAGAAGTCTTTATTTCAGGACTTCAGTGGCTCACTGTGTCCACCGTATATGTCCCAGAAAGAATGAACCCACCCAGCCCGAGCACATGGATAGCTCACAGATCCAAATTCTTTCCTTCTGTCTGTAAAGCCAGAACCAAATGCAAACGTTTGGGTTTCTGAAGGAGTTTTATTGATAGTAACCCAGGAAATTACATTATCCTATGAGAGACTAGACAGAACCACTGCATATTTGTCCAGAAAACTCAGAATTCTGAATTCATTTCCTTGCATAATTTTCTTCAGGCTCCATTTTCGTCTCCTGATTCCAGGCCCTTCAGTTTTTAACAGTGGAATGAATGCAGGAGCGGCCTCCACCACAACTTTCATGGACTTTTCTGGAAAAGGAGGCTTCACTTCAACTCCTCCTTAGTGTTGGAATCTCACTCTGAAGATTCCCTTTCTCTTTCAGAGGGAAACTCTGTAGGGGAGATAAGAAACCCATGGGTGGTAACAGTAGATCTCCAGATGCATAAAGGATAAGTGTAAGATTTACTGGTATAATGGAAGACATCTAGATACTGTCTACTTGCTTGGGCTTTACCTTCTTCATAAATCATGGATCTTAGTGAGAATCATTGTCCTCCCTTCTTGTACTCTGTTACTGATGTTTTAACACCAGTTTTTTTTTTTTCACTAAAAATTTTTTTCACTGAGAATAAAAAGTCTAGTGGGAAGTGTTATTTTACAGAGCTACATGGTTACCTAACAAACACTGAGTAACAAGCTTAAGCATGATGTGTAACCGACACACAAAAACATCGGCTCAAAAGGCCAGACATAGGGTGGGACTCTGCAGTAATCGTGGCGGATGATAGGGTAGTAGATCCTAGAAATAGAGGGCATTTGGAGAGGAGTTTCTAGAGAGGCAGAGAGAGAAAAGAGCCTGATTTCCAAAGCTCTAGGACCCTCCTCTTCCACTCTTCTGCCTACACTCCGCTTGGCTTCCTACAGGGGTGGGGTCCCCGCTGGGGCTGGCTGCATGTATTCCCAAACGGTTTGTTCCTCCTGTTGAAAGAAAGAGATGCAGGTCATTTGAAGCAGTTTGAGTCCCACGTTCCCTTCCTCTAGATCTGATTCAAGAAAACCCCAACTGCTATAGATCCAATATTCTGCCTGTAACATGATGGCATTAGGAGGTTAGGCCTCGGCTAACTGACTAGGTCATGAATGTGGCGCCCTCAAGAACGGTACTAGTGTCCTTATAAAAGAATTGTCTTTTCCTTCTACTATGTGAGGACACAGCAAGAAGACAACTGTCTAGGAATCAGGAAGGCCCTCCCTAGTTACTGAATCTGCTGGAACTTTAGACTTTGCATCCTCCCAAACTCCGAGAAACAAATTTATATTGTTTATAAGCCAGCCAAGCCATACAGACTAAGACACAGACCTCTGCTGGAGGGCGAGGGAGACATTACCCCAAAGTAACCAGTTCTAGGCATTACCTCCTCCTCCTCCCGCTGATACACTGACTACCATGAACTTTGTTCTCCAGGGCTCTGAAAACAGATCTTTCAAAAATGCTCTTCTCCCCACAACCCCAGTGACTCAAGAGCAGCTGTAGAGAACTAAGAGGAGCCAAATGAAGAGCTACTCACCACTCCTAGGGAGGGACTCAACTGCCCCTTCCTGTCCAGCATTGTCAGCTTGGAGCCCAAAGCATCGATCTGGAACATGACTCCTTGCAGAACAGTCTCCAGTTGCAGAATTCTCTTGGTAAGCCTGTGCAGGATTTTAGAGAGAAGCAGAAATAGGAGGGAAGAGAAGGGAAGAATATATATTTACAAGGACAGGGATAATAGTACAGTGTGTGTCTGGTTGGGATGAGGGACGATAAGGCCCAGTTATGTAAAAAGAATCACAGGGAGGCAGCAGTTTGCCCCAGGCAAGGGCAGGGAATTGCACGATTGTATCAAAAAGCTTAAGAAAGATCATCCAAGCACTGCCAGCTTCTGGCAGTGTTTCTGGCTGGACATACGTGTACAATTCTTCTCCGGAAATCTGGATTCCTGCTCTCGAAGTCTCTGAGACCCTGTTGTCACACACAGTGGGCTGGCCCACCTTCTCAATTTCAGCACGGAGGGCCACCTGAACAAAAGTCAAACATAAGCGATGACTCTGGGAAGACAGACTCCGGAGACAATACAGTCAGTGTGGTGGGGCTGACCAACTTGTGGAGACAGAGTCATTTTCCAAAGAACCTGAATACAAGGTCCTTGAAACCCTGATGAATGAGGTGTTCACTAGACTCCAACTCAGTTTGAGAAAGGAAGGATAGTACCGGAAGTCTTGGCATTTTCTTTCTAGGCTGCTGTCACTCTACCATTGACTCCTCCGATGTACACTTGATAAAGACAGAGCAAGCATTGTAGGAACAACTGAAGGTCAGAGACTGAAACTGCAAGGAGAGTGCAAGTCCTCACAGGGACACGTCAGGGATTCTTAGGCAATTGGGCCCTTTCCATAAGACTGTATTTTAGAATAACTTCTCTCCATCTTGGCTATGCATTGGAATTACCTGTAGAGTTTTAGAAAGTACTGATGTCTGGACCCCACCCTCCTGGCTTCTGATCAAATTGCTTTAGGATGTCTGGTCTGAGTATGAGCATTTAAAAAGGCTTCCCAGAATATTTAATACTCAGCATTTTGCGAAGCACTGTTCTAGAGAGTTCTTTCTTGTGATCCATGGGGGGATTTTCAGTTTAGGTTTATATTTCACATATGTTGGGGAGAGGGACAGGGGAACAATAGCCTTACATTTTCTTCCTAACAACCAGCAGTTCTCACCCTCTCCTCTTCCAGGTCCTGCAGCATTTGTTCCTGCTCCTTGTCATCCAGAACGCAATTCCTGTCCTGGTCAAACCGAGTGAAGGCGGCTGTGAGTTCAGTGATCTCATGCTCTGTGTGCCCCAGTCTGAGGAGAACAGGATGATGATATAACTTCTGCCCTTTACGGACTGTGATTGCTCAACTATGGACTCTCACCCTTTTACTAGTCTCTGATAAGTGTCTTGACATCTGGGAAAGAAGAGGACCATATGTGAAAGCTAGGATCTTCAAAGTCTAGAAATATTATCCCTAAGAAATCACTTGAATCTATTTCTTCTTCCTGCCCTAATTTGTGCTGACTGGCCTGGCGGCCTTATGATTTCCTCAAAGGATTATTGCATTGTCTTCTTGCCTTTAAATATCCTGCCACTCACCTCCCCAAGTATCCCCTTCACTCTATGTTCTATAACATAACTAATATTTTTTGAATGCTGGTCTAGTAGCTGGAAATGGTGGCCAGTCCCTGTAGTTTCAGTTACTTAGGAAGCTGCGGTGGAAGAATCACTTGAGTCTAGAAGTTTGAGACAAGCTAGACACTGTCTCAAAAAAACAAAGAAAGCAAAATAAAGTGCTTTAAAAATTCCTCTTGGGCACCCTGTTCCTTGGATAGAGGCCTTTCTTAATGTGCCTCTTGCCCATTTCTCTGGCTTCATCCCCTATTATGATCCACCTTTTAGTGTACACCTCAGCAATGCTTAGCTACTTGTTTCTCTATATGCTGCTTTCTTTCAGACCTCTATGCCTCTGTGTGTGCTTTCGATTCTTCTTAAAATGGCTTCTTTTGCTTGTCTACCTGTAAGTTACTCATTTTCAAAGACTATTCATACCTCTTCCAAGAAGCCTTCTGTTAAGCTCAAAGGTGTTTCCTCTCTTTAAGTTAATCACTTTGGTTGTTGAACTTATTCTGTGATTTGGTTTTTATTTACATGTCTATGAACTCCTACAAGATAAAGATTTTGTCTCATTTAGTTATTTTGTCTTGAGCCTACTCAGCATCTGGTACTTTTTGTGAGCCAGCACTCACAAAAACATTTGTTCATTGTTTTGTGGAAGTGGGAGATGTGTACAGTAAAGAAGGTGTTATACTGTATTGTTAGATTTGTTCTAAAAGTTGTTAAATGAAGTTGAAATTGTTGTATACTATTGTTATATACTAATATATTAAATAGCATATTGTTATATACTATTTAAATCAAGGACACAATTCTGAAAGTTGGCATCAAAGACCTATGGCAAAGGTCAGAAGTCTACAGGTCAAGGTCATAGGTCCACATTCTAAATCTAAAGGCTTATAGGTATTTATAGTTGAGGATTGACAATCTATAGGCCAATATCAAAGAAGATTGCATCTCTGGTTGCTCACTCCTTTAGTGTATTGGTGAAATCCTCAAACTGGATCTCTTTCTCCCCACCCTGCAAGGCCTTCTGCACATCTGAAACCTGTTCCTTCCTTAGATGAAGTTTTAGTAGGGTCTTGTTGTAGCCCTGAAAGAAAAAAAGAAACAAGCAACAACCTCATAGATCCCTCATCATTCCTTATGTCCTGCTCCACCCAAAGGATTCCAGCCTTCCAGAGATAAGTTGGAGACACACAAGACACACAAGGGTATATGCTCCTACTCCAGTCAGAACAGACTATGACACAGAGCTTTGAAATCAGATGCAGATGCAGAAGTGTGACTCATCAAGACTGAGAAGTTACCTGTTTTAGGAGGTCAGACAGCTGTAGCTCATCCTTCTGTCCAGCCAACTCTTCCTTGACCTCTGAATATGTGTCATTTATAATGGCCAGGAACATGTTCTAGAGAATAAAGTGGGGGCCTGTATCCTTAGCCTCAGATTCACTAAGATCATTCGTCCCACTCACCATTCACCTCTTTTGTAAAAAGATCTGCCTATCATTGAAGCCAGAATTTTTTCAGGGCAGGAGTATAGTCATGCTCTCTTTAGCAACTGTCTCCTATCTGTGTTTGTATCTTCACTCATCAATAAAGTAAAGAAACTTACTGATCATGTTTTTAAAAATCAAACTCAGATATGGAGCAGGGAGAGCAGTTATCAAGCAGTAACAGTAGAAATAGCAAGATCTAGAGGAATTGTCTTGGAGAATAAGCACAAAGATTCTAGGGACAGCTACTTCTCCTTATGAGATAATATTCTTCCCCTTCCCATTCTTTGAAGATAAGCATTTCATTTTTTTTCAAGAGTCACCAGGTTCTCTTATGTTCTTCCAACTGCTTTATCACACTGCCCATCATAATCACATTATCCAGCTCCTGGAAGACCCCCCAAAGTACCTGCACCCAACATCACACTGCCTCTCTCCACCCCTGATTTGATAAACCCATCATAACCCTAAATGTGGGACAGGAGAGGCCAAAATTCTACGTGGGAGACCCTCTGTGTTGCTAGCCTGTGGAAGGACCCTCACCAACAGTATGAAGAAGACGAAGAAGACATAAGTCACAAAGTAGACAGGACCCAGGATGCGGTTGGCATTGTCGATGGCATTGTAGTCAAAGTCTCCAAGGATTATCCGGAACTGAGTGAAACTGAGAGACCAGATCTAGCTTCATCCAGAGCCAAACCAAACCCTGGCACCACTCCACACCCTCATCCCACTCTGCTAACTACAAATGGACCCCTCTTGGAGTCACTTCTGACCCACCTGATGGCAACAGAGGAGGTGAATAAATTACTTGAACACCTACCTGGACTTCCAGAAACTCTCACCCAGATACTTTCATTACAGACATGCCCTTGTACCTCCCGCCTCCTCGTTCCCCAAAGTTACACAAACCCTCGAAAGTAAGGGGAAGCAGGACACATACATGCACTTGACAAAAGTGCTGAAGTTTTCCACTTGTGTCCCGAACAGCAGGTAGCCAAGCTGGGCATAAGCAAAGAAAACAATGAAGAACATGATGGCAAAGCCCAGTATGTCCTTAGCACAGCGGGCCAGCGTGGAGGAGAGCTGGGTCATGGTTTTGTTGAAGCTGATGTACTTGAATATCTGTAAGGATAATGGTGAAGTAAGTGGTGAAGGAAAAAAGTGAAAAGCACTGAGGAGTCCACCACAGGGATGGATGGAGGTCACAGGAGGTGTCAAACCAGATGAGGAAAATGAAACAGGTATTTAGGGGAGGGGCTTTGTGTACCCTGAGGCAGAATTGTCAAGGGGAGGGTCCTGGGTACCTTGATCCAGGCGAAGAAAAGGTTGACAGCATTCATGTTGTTGTACTGAGTCTGCCAGAAGGCCAAGAACTCAAAGTCAGCATATGTGTCTGGCTGCTCCAAGAGCTTCCTCATTAGCCGATTTACCTTGAGGGTTCGGAACATGTGGAAGCCCACTGCTACAATGGAGAGCTGTAGGAGAGTCACAGAGCTGTCAGACAAGTTCAGGGAATCTCCCTGGACATTAAACTATGAGATCCTAGGGGAGAGCTGGAGTAGTTAAGACAGGTGAACAAGAACCATCCTTCCCTGCTACAAGGTTCATCAGCTCAGGTTCCAGTGGAATGGCATAGGCTGAACAAGAGTAGCTAAAGCCCATGAGAAGGCTCCGCAACCAGTGACAGATATATAGGCTGGAAAAAGCCATGGGGAACTGCAGCCAAGAAACATGAAACCCCCCCATCTATACTTAGGTTGAGAAATGAGTATTTCCTATTTAATAGAGAGAAGATGAAGATGAAGAGGCAGAATACTTGAAAGCAGATCACAGGTAATGAGGAGAGAAGAAGAGCAAGACAGGGTTTCCCAAGGGCTAAGCCAGGGAGGCATCAGCTGTAACTGCTCCTGCTGATTTGACCAAAAATAAAGAGGTCTGAAAGGAAGAACTTGGAGCCTCTATTAAGTTAGATTTTCCTCCTTCTCTTACTGTATCCTGAATCCAGGGCATCCCTCACCAAGATGATCATCAGATCCAGAATGTTCCAGATGCTGGTAAAGTAGTAAAAGCGGTGTAGGTGGAGCTCCAGGACCTCCTCCACCCCATAGTAGAAGATGAAGATGCAGAAAACAATCTCACAGCCAATGATGAAGAAGTCCCAGTTGCTGACATAGCGGATCAGCTTCACTGTGCGGATTTGCCAGGATGGGATGGCACCTCCTGTAGCTGGGAACTCCACCACCAGTCTGTGGGGAAGGGAGGTGGGACGGGATAGTCTGTGGGGAAGGGAGCAGGGAGCCTGGGACAGTATCTCCCACATCCTCTCTCTCCCAGGTCCACCTAGGGTACAGGTTTGAGGAAGGATTTCAGTCGCTACATACAGAGTCTGGGAACCACAGCTGGAAGGATGCAGGGAAAAGGTGCCCACCTCAGAACACAGAAAAGATTGATGTTGGCGTTGTAGACCGAGAAGTCGATGAAGACCACACGAGTGCCTCTATCCAGCCACAGCCCCTTCTGAAGGTCTCGCAGTGCCTCTGCACTAGCCTGCTGGGATGCTGGCAGGTCCAGGTAGTAGCCGCCTCCACCATAGCTCGTGAGTCTGCCCCAGTGGGAGGAGCCCCCCAGCTCATCCTGTGAGTGGTATGTCCACCTGCCTCAGAAAAATGCATCTAAGCAGAGCGAGGTCTGAGCCAGCCCAAAAGCTCATCTCCTGAGATGATGGCAATACTTTATGATCAACTGAGTCCTTGCAATGGTACATATATCATGTATCTATATACATGAACTATGGTACATGTATGGCCACCCATATGAACATATATGTATTATATTAAGAATGAATACACTTATAAAGTATACATGAGATATGTCTAATACTGTATGGGAGATATATAATGAGATGTGTATTTAACACAACTACATAATATCACATATATTATTTTGTTGATACTAACAATTTCTCAAAAATATTATCTACATTTTGCACGGGAAGAAACTGAGACTCAGTGATTTCCAAGGTAAACAGCTACATAATGATAGTACTAAAACTCAGACATAAGTCATATCTTTCATCACATTGCTCAAAGCTATGGATAACAAAGCCAAAGCCCATTTTGAACCAAGCTCAGGTAATCTCCATAAAGGAAGTATTTGGACCATATATCCAAAAAAAAAAAAGATCATTTGACGCTTATAGTTATGAAACTGGCTGCTTGATTCCCTCATTTTTTATTGTAGCTTCCCCTGCCAAGTTTTTATCCTGGACTCCTGTTTCCTTCTCCTTCTTTTTTAGGTTTAATTAAACTTTATTTTTTATCATTTTGGCCAGGCTTTTCCCTTTCTTCCCTCCTATACCCTAAACCATTAGTCCTGAGGGGGAGACATTCCAATCATGATTCATGTGGCAGGGTCAAGTCGATCCATTCTCTATACTCAGAGTAGGCCCTGGGAAAACTAGACCAGGAGATACTTTTCCGGGAGATACAACTAAGGAAAGTGTCATTGTGATCTGTTTGTGAGAACAGGCCTAGAGATTATGGCTGTGCCTGTCCTATTCCTGAGAGATATACACTAAGGTCTCCAAAAAATTACAGCTGGCACGTAGGGAGATGTCCTCTGATACACCCACTTCCAAGACTGTTTAAGATTCAGTGGAAACAGTTCCCCCCCCACCCTTGGGATGCTACCGGGCTCAGAGGGGAAGGCCTGTGACCTTGATGGGAAATTCACTCACGCTGTGCCATTGAGGGGCCCAAAGGGGAGTTGCTCTTCTTTGTCGGGCGAGTAGACATCATAGCAATTCAAAATGTCCTCGCGGAAGTCCTCATGCACCACACAAGAGTCATTGCGGACTCGCAGCTGCCGCAGTCGTGGAACACCCAGCAGCAGATTCTCATGGTAGATGAAGGAGTGGGAGCCGTGGCCTAGGCTCTGGTTGTTGTACCACTTAGTCCAGTACAGACTGTCCAGGAATGGACCCTGGGCAAACTGGACCACAAGCTGGGTTGGTCCTGACCCTGGCTCCGTTTCACCATTACCCTTAGAATGACATTCACCCTTCCTCTGTGACTTCCAGGTTATCTTTAGTCTTTTCTGTTGGAATTCTCAACTGACTCATGGACCCCAGATACTGACCTGACCCATTTCAAATCTACTTTGTGCTGGTCTTGGTTGCACACACCTATAATCCCAGCACTCAGGAGGCTGAGGCAGGAGGATTGCCAAGAGCTCAAGGCCAGGCCCTCCTGAACCACTAGGTGAGACCCTGTTTTAAAAAATGAAAACCAAACCAAAACAAAACATAAAATGACTGTGAAATTCAGGCTACCTTCTGATTCCCAGTTTTAACTTAATTCCTGGTGTGATTCATAAGTCAATATCCTGATCACTCACGCACTTCACCTGAAGGAGGAGCCTAACCTATTAATTCAACTTGACACTTTGACTTGGCCTTAGCTGTGGCCTGTGCTTTCAGGCCATTGATAAGAAGGGAGAGTAGAGGAGCTCTCATACTCACATCCCAGAAGTCCGACATACTGCTGATGGCCTGAAAGGAGACTCCAGTGTCTGATGGCGTATGTAAGAAGAGCTCAGACATCACTTTGGTGTAGTAGTAGGCACTGGAGCTTGTCATTCCATAGGTCACTAGAAAACAACCCAAGAGATCATGTGATTCTCAAAGTTCCATTTCTAGTCTCCAAAAGCAACAGGAAGCACCCTCCTCAGGAATTAGAGATGTTACCTAGATAGGAAGCCATTAGCTGTGCTCCTTAGTGTTGCCTGGGAGGCAGATTGTAGTCCTGTGTCAACTGGGGAATGTTGAGGGAAGGGTAAGGCTGCACAATCATCCCCAAAAGACCGTACTCTATTTAGTAATTGTATCTAGATGCTATCATTCTAGAATTTCACTTTTTTCTTGAGTTATTTCATTTTCTAGTTCTTACTCTTTTACACATTTTATAGAATTAGTATGTACATTTCTAGTAAGTCCCATAATATCAATGTTGTGGGCCCAGGGCTTACATTTTAAAAACCATTGTTACAATCAATTAATCCCACTCATCACCCACAGAAATGGCAGGAAGTGGGCTTCTTAGTGTCCATTTTAATGACTCTTAAGATCGGGAATAGGAAAGAAGAAAACACACCTCTTTTGAGGGATCTCAGAACCTCCAGGGTTAGGAACGTTTTACAACGGACCACTTAGAAGAAGCCCTCTTTGTCCTGCCCCCCCAAAAAATCTCTGAATCTATGACCACTGATAACCATTCAAAACAATTACATCCCTCAGCACAATGTAGTAGAAGAAGATTGAAAACCTGTCAGTCTTTCTCTCTCTTTCCCTCAACTCCCCATTAATAAATATCTTAGTTTGACTATCATGAAGAACCAGCCTGTCTAGCTGGTGCACTTTGATGAGAGATTTCTAAATCTGACAAGGACTCAGTATACCCACCTCACCATCACCCTTCTCTGTGTAAAGGAAAGAAATAACCAGAGTAGCCACCTATCATGTGCTTGGTGCTAAGTACCCAAGACACTTTTTAATTTAATGTACCAATAGCCCTATATGGTGATGCTATTGTTGCATTTTGTAGGCTCAGTGAGATTAAGTCACTTACCAGTACAGATAACTAACGGCTTCGACTGCAGATCTGCCTGCCTCCACGGTACTCTAGGTCTGTATTACCCCAAGGCAGAACCACATGGAGGGAGAGAAGCTACAGGAGCTAAAACTAGGGCTCCACAAAAGGCGTCCTTTCCTTGCCGTTCCTTTCCATCTGCAGTGGGATAGCTCACCAACACCCATTTCTCCCCTAAGAGGGTTAGCAAGGGGACATATGATAAGGACACAGAGGGGATGGCTGACCTGGCCAGGGCTAACCTTCCAGCTTCATTCCTTTAAGACCTAATGTGGGAGTTGAATTGCTGTATGTATTTCAAAGGGTGACATTAGACCAAGAATAGAAGAAGTCAGAATTTGACTCAAAGTGTCCAATGCCAGTACTATATGTCAATACATCACTACCTTTTTGAAGTATTTATTTCGGAGGTTTTCAGAAAACCTGGACCATGAGAACATGAGAATGATTCAAAGGGGATTTGGAGACAGAGTGGAAGTTTCATCATCTAATACAAAAAACATACATTTTCTTCTTGGACAGAAATGAAATTATTGTATATATGCCATGCTATGGCTGTTAATCTTGGCCTCGTATAAAATTCATAGTATCTAATCATTATAATCATCACAACTATTAACACTTATTGACCAGGCTTTGTACACATTGTCACAATCTGAAAAAGTTCCAGAGAAGGTGGGAGCTACCATCTTCATTCTGTGCAGAATATTATCAAACAGCTTCTCAAAAGGTCACAGAACAGGCAAATAAAGTATGGTTTCAAGACAAGTCTGCCTAAGAACAAAGGACATAACTTGACCATCATTCTACACCTCCCTAAATCATTACTGCAACACAGGAAATCCTTCTCTGATTAGGAACTTTGTACTTCACAATAGGGGTGGTTCAAATTTATAAAGATGTTCTTTATAAACAATGGTAAACTGCAAATACACGCATTAAACTCAAAATGTCACCATCTTCTAGGAGTCTTTATACGAAATACTTTTCTTTTCTTTTTTTTAGTTTTTTTGAGACAGGGTCTTACTTTTGTGGTTCAGGCTGGCCCTGAGCTCAGCCTCAAACTCACATCACAGCAATCCTCCTGCCTCTGCCTCCCAAGTGCTGAGATTACAGGTGTGAGCCCGGCACTGTGGTATGTGGTACTGATTGCTGCTGGGGTGAGTATCCATGCCCAGTATTGTATGTGGTCACTGAGGGATCGAACCCAGGTCCTTGTGCTTGCAAGACAGGCGCCGGAACCACTGAGCCAAATCCCTGGCCCTATGAAATACTTTTCTGCCCTGTGTTAAAGGAGCTTCCTGACCAAAGCAAGCAACTGTGATATTGGAGCAGCATGCTTAGGTCTTTAGAATATTTTTATTGGTTCATGTTTGCAACACATCTCAGTTTTATTCATCCTGTGTCCATCTCCTTCATCTCTTGATACCCTTCCCTGTGACAAAAGATCTATTTCCCTATTTCCTACTAGCTAGCTTTTCTTTTGCTCATATTTATTTTTGGAGTTTCTCATACAAGAAAAACCATATAATATTTAAACTTAATGGGCCTCATTTATTTCACTCAAAGTATATCGGCTTTCTTACAAATAATTCATTTACCCTCCTTTATGGCATAATAATTCTCCACTATATACAAATATTTTATTTTCTTTTTTTTAAATTCAAATCTTTATTGGTGCATTATGAATGCACATCATCATCGCATTCAACATTGAGAGTTTGTACCAGAATATGACATGACTTGATTCTCATTTTTTCCCCTTTTCCCTCCACCACCATATTTTCTTAATCAATTTGTCTGTTGATGAGCAGACAGGACACTTCCAAGATTTAGCTATAATGAATTCTGCTGCTATAAACATGGATATGTGTATATTATTGTAATACGATGTCTTTAACTCCTTTGGGAAGATATCTAGGGGAATAGCTGGGTTAAATGAAATTTCTGTTTTTAGTTTTTTGAGGATTCTCCATACTGATTTCCACAGTAGATCTAGTTAACATATGAGGATGTATTATTTGATTTCTTTTTTAAATTGAATTATTTATTGGTACATTTTATATACACATCACAATTGCACTCAGCATTAGGAATTTGTACCAGTATATGACGAGTTAATTCTCATTTTACCCATTTCTCTAGCCACTCTACAACTCCTTACCCCCTCTACACATGTGCTTTCTTTTTTTAAGATCACATTTTTTTCTTTCCCCTCTTTACTTTCCCCTACCCCTTTCCCTTTGATTATTTGATTTCCTGATAATAACTATTCTTTCTGGAGTAAGATGGAATCTCAGTGTTGCTTTAACATGCCTTTCTCTAATGGCCAGAGATGTTGAACATTTTTCATGTATTTATTGGCCATTTGTACTTCTTCTGAAAGGTATGTGTTCATTTCACTTGCCCATTATATGACTGAGCTTTTTAACTTTTTGCATTATTTACATATTCTAAGTATTACTCTTCTGATATTATTATTATATTACTATTCATCTGAATCCTCTAAGGAATAGCTGGCAAATTTTTTCCCTATAGGTTGTCTCTGCACTCTGACCACTGTTTTCCTTGCTATGCAAAAGATTTTTAATTTGATATGATTTTATTTTTGATTCTTAATATAATTTCTTGTGCAATTGAGATACTGTTATGAAGTCTCACTTATGTGTCTATGTCTGTATCTTCAACACATAGCTCCACCTATTTTCTCTCAGCAAATTCAGTGTCTGTTTTAACACTTAGACCTTTGATCCATCTTAACTTTAATTTAGTACATGATAAGAGATATAGATTTAGTATCAATCTTCTGTATATGGACAGCCAGTTTTCTCATGGCATTTGTTAAAGAGGCTATCTTGGAATTTCCTCAAAAAGCTATGATTGGCAGTCCCATTTAGCCTGACCATTGCTCCACTAAGTATATACACAAAAGAATTAAAAGATTCATATCAGTGGGGCCGGGGAGTTAGCTCAGTGGTTCCGGCACCTGTCTTGCAAGCGCAAGGACCCGGGTTCAATTTCTCAGTAACCACATAACAATACTGGGCGTGGAGACTCACACCCAGCAGCAACCAGTACCACATACCACAGTGCCGGGCATGGTGGCTCACGCCTGTAATCCCAGCACTCGGGAGGCAGAGGCGGGAGGATTGCTGTGATGTGAGTTTGAGGCTGAGCTCAGGGCCAGCCTGAATCACAAAGCGAGACCCTGTCTCAAAAAAAAAACCTAAAAAAAAAAAAAAAAAGATTCATATCAGTGACATATGTGCATCCATGTTTATAGCAGCTCAGTTTTTGATTGCTAAATCTTGGAAACAACCAGAAGGTCCATCAACTGGAGACTGGATAAAGAAGATGTGATTCTTTTATAGAATAGAGTATTATTGTGCCATTAAAAATGATAAGATTGAGTCATTCATACTCAAATAAATGTACCTTCAGGACATCCTCATAAGTGAAATAAATAGGTCACAGATGTATAAATATCATGTCTTTTTTCTGGTATGAAAAAATGAAAACGTAAATGAGTTCTAGTATCTATAGTAGATACTAGATCTACTAGTAGATAATAGATATCTGAAGTAGATATTGTGAAATAGAAAATATTTAAAAGAAAAGCATGTGTGAGGTATATAATGAGGGGAAAAAGAATGTGATAGTAATAAAAAAAGAAAATAAAGCTTATGTATATAGGAGGTGGGACGTAGCAGGGTAGGTGGGAAAGGGGAAAAATGAGAATCAAGTCATGTCATATTGTGGTACAAATTCTCAATGTTGAATGCGATGATAATATGTATTCATAAGGTACCAATAAAGACTTGGATAAAAAATAAAGTTACAAACACACACACACACACACACACACACACACACACACACACACACACACAACACAAAGAGGCTACCTTTCCTTCAATGTAAGAACATGCCTACTATTTTTATTTTTAAGGGTTTTTTGTTTTTGTTTTTTTGAGACAGGGTCTCGCTTTGTGGTTCAGGCTGGCCCTGAGCTCAGCCTCAAACTCACATCACAGCAATCCTCCTGCCTCTGCCTCCCGAGTGCTGGGATTACAGGCATGAGCCACCAAGCCTGGCACTGTGGTATGTGGTACTGATTGCTGCTGGCGTGAGTCTCCACGCCCAGTATTGTTATGTGGTTACCGGGAATCGAACCGGGCCCTTCCACTTGCAAGACAGGCGCAGGAACCACTGAGCTATATTCCCAGCCCAGAACATGCCTACTATTAATTCTCAAGGCTCTCCAAGCTTTTTTCCTGGGCAAAGCTACATTTCTGCAATACTATGAAAAAATATGTAAGCACATGCACATACTTGTGCACACACATATGCACATATATAAGTAAATATTTATACATTATGTAATAAGTCTTGAATGTGAGTTAAAGAAGGCAGAAACAAGAGATAGTCCAATGGAAAAAAGCTTCAATTTTTAAAGGTTGTTTTCATACATTATATTATTCCATGCCCTTTATACCAAAATCAACAATGAAAATTCTTTTACAGTTTGCATCTCCTTATTAATTAATATGTTTTTTTTTTTCTTACTCAACAATGAACATTAGGCAACCACTGGGATTTTCTGTTTTGCTTTGAATGCCCTAACCTCTGGCTTTGTTTTTATGTGTTGTATCATTTATCTTAAGGTTTCTGATACCAGTTATCTTCTTTCCTTATCTTTTCCCAAGGCTTTTTATTTCTATCCCTCCCTTATCTACCCCTATGTCTTTCTATTATAGTTCTAATGGGCTGTAATGTACTATATTTATGTTTTGTATGTCTCAAATCCCTTTTAGATGTAGGTGAGCCATAAATACACTGTTATTAAAGAAGGAGAAGAGTTCTGTATCCCTGTGTTTACTCTAGAGGCTGGATAGTTTCATTCTTTCTTTTGAACTGTTGTCAGAGAGAAATGACAACGAGTCACCACAGCGTTTTGTTTTTCCTCTCTCCCAAGGGGTTGCCATGTAAGCCGTCCTGTGCCGTGGAAATCCTTCCCTGCTCCCAGTTACTTTTTAATGGAATACAGCTGTTCTTTTTTTATCAGCACCCTCCATGGCCAGAAATAGGATCACTGTTTTCAATTAACTGACAAAGAGTCTATAAGATCTGGATGCTTCTGCCAGCAAGTGTATAGTACCCTCATACACCTACAGTACTCTTATGTTGGAAATTTTATACCTTTAATTTTTTGACACTCAAAAGCCAACTATTCCTCCCTTGGCTGTACAGCTCCAAAAAGAAGAACTGACAAGACTTTCTAGCAATCTGGAAGTCTTTCCACCAGATCCCAGCCGTGATAGCTATTGTGTAGACAGAACTTTCTCTGTTCTGTCATTCTCTGATGGTTGAAGAATTAATAGCTCCGTGTGCAACCAATTCTATAAATGGATTGTGCTGTTCCTACGATGGCTTCTGCTTATACTCCACTTGACAGGTTGAATCATCTGAAATAACACTACCTATTTCTTACCACATTGGATACAGCTTTGGTAATATAAACAATTTGTGTGTGAGAGAGGTGTGGGCAACTTTATTGTGTAGTTCTACCTCCTTGGGAAATACAATACAATGTTAGGAAACTATTTCTTTGTATGCCTCCCAACACATTCTGATAATAATTACACAACAGTTTAGCTAAGCACTAAGATGTCCTCTCCTGGTAGAAAAGAATTGGCTTCCAGCACTCTTTCCAGTGATTCTGTCTTGCAATTCCGTCTTGCTGATAGAAAGCTTGGAAAGATTATTTCAGGTAATGCCTTGATTTCTACAAGCTCCCTTTACTGATGCTCTCCCCTCTGCCAAACTATGGATAAGATTTCTTCTTACCTTATCCAGCTCAGATTACTAGTTACCCACCAGTATTTTCTCTCTCCTTCTTCACAGTAATACACTTTTCTCTGGGCAGCACATTTCTACCCAACTAAACACCATGTTATCTAGCTTCCCTGATTCTGGGTATGATGATCATTTAACTAAGTTTAATTCACTCGAATGAGAGTGGAGTGACAGGGTTCCCCTTACAACTTCTACCCATGTGCTTAAAAGGAAGGAGAATGCCTTCTTTTGTACTTACATCCTACCAGCTAGAGCATGGGACAGAGCTGTGTGTCGAAGATAACAAAGCAGAGAGGAAGAAGCAGCCTGGGACCCATGATTGTGAAGCCCCATTTCACTTCTGGGATCTTATACCTCACACCATTAAGTAAAAGAGAAATAGACATCTATATTATTCAAGCCATTGCCATTTTGGTTACAGATATATCAACATCTTAACTGGAGGTTATTCATGTCAGGTTAGTGCTTTGCAAAAGCAAGTTTTCTAAGAAATTTAGAATAGGCACAGAGAAAAAACTGATAGGACAAAAAATCTCTATCCTTTGACAAGTAAATGTAATCATAGATCTTTTGATTAAAACTGTTTACTAGGCACACATACTCTGTCCCTTTTCTTTCTTTCTTTCTTTTTTTATTTTATTTTATTTTATTTTATTTATTTTAGGTTTTTTGAGACAGGGTCTCGCTTTTTGTGGTTCAGGCTGGCCCTGAGCTCAGCCTCAAACTCACATCACAGCAATCCTCCTGCCTCTGCCTCCCGAGTGCTGGGATGACAGGCGTGAGCCACCACACCCGGCACTGTGGTATGTGGTACTGGTTGCTGCTGGGTGTGGGTCTCCACACCCAGTATTGTCATGTGGTTACCGGGGAATCGAACCCGGGCCCTTGCGCTTGCAAGACAGGCTCCAGAACCACTGAGCTAACTCCCCGGCTCCCTATTTTATTTTATTTTTTGAGACTGGGTCTCGCTTTGTAGTTCAGGCTGGCCCTGAGCTCAGCCTCAAACTCACATCACAGCAATCCTCCTGCCTCTGCCTCCCAAGTGCTGGGATTACAGGCGTGAGCCACCACACCAGGCATTGTGGTATGTGGTGCTGATTACTGCTGGGTTGAGTCTCCACACCCAGTATGGTATGTGGTTACCAGGGATCAAACCCAGGTCCTTGCACTTGCAAGACAGGCTCCAGAACCACTGAGCTAAATCTCCAGCCCTATCCCTTTTCTTAATAGAAAATGTCTTATTAAAAATCCTTTTGTGGTTGTTTTTCTTCTATTATGGAAATTCCCCCTTCAATCTTTCCTTTGCAACCACTCCACCCACACTTTCTGGTTAATGCTATTGGATCATTTCAAGTTAGGCTTCAAGTACCTCGTGTGTCTTTGAAGAAGCAGTAGACAAGAAAAGGTTGTAACTTGAAAATTAGGGCAGGGTTAGATACTCAGAGAATACCCTGGGGACTGCAAAAACCAGGGTTGCTCAACAGTGCCTCCACAGAGAGGACAAATGAGAGAACAAGGTTGCTTTGGCCTGTCCAAATAATAGCATTTATGAGCATTAGCAAGCCTTCCAGAACCTCAGTGCAGGATTTCAAATTCACAAGAACCTATGACATATATGCCCGGTTTCTCCTTAGGAAATCACATTTATGGCCAAAGGGTTTTAAGACTTTCTACTGAAGGGAATTAAAGCAGGCTGAAGGGCATCACTCTGGAAAAATGAAAACAAATCTAAGAACTGGTTGGTGATCTCCCTAAAGTTTCTAGTAGCTCCAAAACCTTGGCACAGCAGGAAGAGCAGCTTTATCTCACATACTAATTTATTCTGGGTCGATATATAAGTTATCTGAGTGGAGGAAATATGGAAACCAGATCCTAGAAGATTGAAGATAGGACTGGGTAATGGGGCTCTGGTACATTTGTGCTTTGCTGCAGGAAGTTCTGTCTTCAGTTCTGAAAACAGATGCAAGTGAGCACAACTGGCTCATACATTTAACGTGGCCTGAGTCTGTGGATTCTTGTGTCATTTAAGAACACTTGAACAGTTATGAAGACAGTAATCAAGCCAGGTCAAAGGTCTTGGTGAAGATCGATGATCCTTAGAGCAGTCTTAGAAAATACTGTCCTCTCAACATCATTATGTGTTGTTCAGAAAGCATAAGATGTTCCATGTCATGAGAGATGTCTGAGACTTTGGAAGCTATGGTGTGTGGGAAGGAAGGCACCCCGTTTCAGGATAACTGAAGGGACTAGTTTGAATATATCATGTGAAACCTTCCTGAGCCTGGGAGAATTCTCTCACTGCTGCTTGTCCACAGGCTCCCATAGAAGGCTACAGGGCAAGACTTGTACTTGTCCCTATTGTGCTCTTTGAAACTTCTCTATTTTCTTCTCCTTCTTACAGTACTGGATATTGCACCCAGGGCCTTGGTCATGTTAAGCAAGTACTCTACCATTTAGCTACAACCTTGTCCCATCTTTTTAAAAAACTTATTTTAGACAAAGCCCTGATAAATTGCTCAGGTTGGCCTCAAACTCATGATCATCCTGTTTCAGCCTCCTGAGTAGCTGTGATTAAAAGCATGCACCACAGGTGGTAAAGATTTTTTCCCACATGGTTGGCTGCCTTTTCACTGTGTTGGTGGTTTTCTTTGCTGTGCAGAAGCTTTTTGAAAGAATGAGGTCCCATTTGTTGATTTCTTCTGCCAATTCTTGTGCTATAGAGGTTTTGTTCAAGAAGTCTTTCCCTAAGCCAGTGTCTTCAAGAGTTTTACCTAACTTGTTTTGCAGCAAGTTCAGAGTGTCTGTTTTAATATTTAAGTCTCTTATCCACTTTGATTTTAGCTTGGTACATGGTGAAAGAGCTAGATCTGGTTTTAGTCTTTGACAGGTTAAAGCCCAGTTTTTCCAGCACCATTTGTTAAAGAAACCATCTTTCCTCCAATGAGGATTTTCGGCTCCTTTGTCAAAGATGAGGTGGCTCAGTGTATCTGGAGTAGTTTCTGAATCTTCTAATCTACTCCACTGATCCTCAGGTCTGTTACTTTGCAAGTACCATGCAGTTGTTTTTTTATCACAGTGGCTTTATAGTATAGTTTCAGGTTCAGGGTTGTAATTACCCCCCACCATGTCCCTGCTGCTTAGAATTGCTTTTGCTATTCTAGGTCTTTTGTGGTTTCAGATGAAAGTTTGGACTTTTTTCTCTAGATCTGTGAAATATGCTGTTGGGATTTCACTTGGGATAGCACTGAATCTGTATAGCAGTTTTGGAAGTTGTTCCTCAGACAAAGGGCTACTATCAAGAATATATAAAGAGCTTTAAAAATCAGCTCCCATTTTTTAATTTATTTATTTTTGAGACAGGGTCTTGCTTTGTAGTTCAGGCTGGCCCTGAGCTCAGCCTCAAACTCACATCACAGCAATCCTCCTGCCTCTGCCTCCCAAGTGCTGGGATTACAGGCGTGAGCCACCATGCCTGGCACTGTGGTATGTGGTACTGATTGCTGCAGGGTGTGAGTCTCCACGTCCAGTATTGTATGTGGTCACTCGGGATCGAATGCAGGCCCTTGCGCTTGCAAAACAGGCACCAGAACCACTGAGCTAAATCCCTGGCCCCAGCCCCCCATTTAAAGACCTACTTGAAAAATGGGCATCTGGAACGAACAGATACTTTTCAGAGGAAGAAGTAAGAGCAGCTAAGAAGCATATGAAGAAATGTACAACATCACTGGTCATTTGAGAGATGCAGATGAAAACGATACTGAGATTTCATTTCACGCCACGAAGTGAGTGCTATTCTGCTATTTCAGAATTATCCAGCTACAAATGTTAGCGAGGCTGCGGAGAAGAAGGAACCCTTCTCCACTGCTGGTGGGAATGTAGACTCATACACCTCTGAGGAAATCAGTGTGGAGATTCCTCATACAGCTAGGATTGGAGGTCCCATTTGACCTGGCCATTGCCCTGCTAGGTATATACACAAAAGAATTAAAAGACTCATATCACAGTCACATATGTGCACTCATGTTTATAGCAGCTCAGTTTGTGATTGCTAAATCTTGGAAACAACCCAAATGTCCACCAACTGGAGACTGGTTAAAAAAGCTGTGGCTTTTCTACAGAATGGAGTATTACTCTACCATAAAAGATGATAAGTTTGAATTATTTATATTTAAATGGATGTACCTTGAGGACATCCTCATAAATGAAATAAATAGGTCACAGATGTATAAATATATCTTTTCTCTGATTTGGGAAAATGAAGATGTAAATGAGTTCTAGAATGTATGTTATATATTGTGAAATAGAAAATACTCAAAGCAAAATAGGATGAAGGGTGAAAAATAATGAGATTATAACAAAAAAGAAAGGAAACAAAGTTTATGCATGTAGGGGGTAGGGTGGTAGGGTGGGTAGGGCTATGGGAAAAAAATGAGAATTAAGTTGTGTCCTGTATTGGCACAAATTCTCATTGTTGAGTGCAATCATGATGTATATACGTAATGTACCAATAAAGATTTCACTAAAAAAAAAAAAAGCATGCACCACATTAAATTATTTTTCTCAAGATTTACCCAATGTTGACTTTGGAAAAACTGAAGCCACAGAGAGTCATAATGGACATGCAGAGGCACTATGCTGCCTATATCTAATAGAATAAAAATGTATTTAGTTAGAAATTGAAGAAGCTTTAGAAGTAGAGTCTTTGAGGTTATTATTGCCAAAGCCAGAGTCCTTGATAATATGGACCCAAAAGAGCAGGGGAAAAGAGGCAAGAAAAATGAATGGCCACTTATAATAAGGGTCACAATGTTTAGGGTGCCACTCTCCCATACACTGTTTTAATAATGCCACATAAGAGCTATCTTAGTTAATAGTGTTGGTAACAGGTGATTTCACTATATATGTCTTGGGCTTTGCCTCTAACAGCTGCAGTCCAAGCTACATAGGTCAATAAGGTTCTGGGGTGATCACAGGATAATGAACACCATGACCAAACCATGTGTTCACCCAAGCCAAGAAGTGATTCTCTCTGGAGTTACTGGGTCTCTTCTGGCTATATTTGCTTTGACTGGTTCATGAAGTATCCGAAAATAAAAGCAGTCCAGGAAGATTCTATAAAGTTTTGATCACTCCCCAATGCCCCTCTTTTATAATCACCCCCTCAAAATCCCCCCCTGTTTTGATCACCTCCCAAGTACTCCCCTTTCTTATAGGACATACCAGGAGGCTCTCAAGTGGATCTATACGAAAAGATTATCTCAGTAACTAATATGTTGATTGATTTAAAAGCAGTTTAAACAAACATTGTGTCATTACTACTTTAAATGGCAGAAACTATCATTTATCAGTGTTTCTCTTTAGTTCAAGAACCAAACATGTTTCCTTGGCGCTCCCAGCAGAGGGTCCTTAGGAGATCTCACAGAGTTCCAGGCCTATTTCAGGAACAAGGCAGGAAGGAAAAGGCTATGAGACAGGGGACCAGAGCCTAAAGAGGAGATTCAAGAATTGGAGGAAGTGAATGGGCCAGTGCCTGGGGAGAGAGAAGAGAGAAAAGGAAGGAGGAGGAGGTGCTGGGAGACCCAGTCCAGCACTCATAAGTGTTCAGCAAGTGGCAGGATCCTGGTTCGGGACTTCACTGCAAGCTTATTTCTATACCATAGCGTGCACCCTGAAATCCTCTTACACTGACTTTACTGCCATCTGCCATCAGGACTGTAGGACAGCCACTGCCCTGTTCCTACCTCCAAGGGACACTGAAAGTCATATACACTAATTTGTGTCTAGCATGCGGTTGAGATGATACACACCAGACTTTAGCAGTGACTACAGGGAAGGGCTTTGACATTCTCTGTATTATTTGACTTTTCAAAGACAAGTCAAATGCACTATGTTCAAGTTTAGTAAAACTATTTATAATGGAATAAAGAGAAATTTTCTTAGACATTTACCCTCTTACTTTCCCTTTGACTCTGTCATGCTGTAATTATGAAAGGGCCCACAAAGACTAATGTATTGAAGGACTGATCCCCAAGGCAGCAATGCTCAGGAGTATGGGGACTGAGAGGTGGCTGGGTCATGAGGGGACCATCTTTATCAATGGATACATCTGAGGGGCTTAAAGACATAATAAGTCTGTAAATTGGACTCTGGACCTGTTCTTTTATCTATAAAGTGTATTTCCTCCATCCACAAGGGTGAAACAATGTTACTGGGAAGCATACTTACACTTCTAACACGTGTAAATGGTTCACATTCTGACATAATCTCAAAATGGGTAACCTGGCAGACAGAGGGAGTACACATCCTGTATTGCCCCCTTTGAATATACCCCTAAGGTCTGATACAGATACCCACCACCAGCTCGTAGAGTGTCTCACTTCTCTGAGCATCCACATTCTACTCCTGAGTGTGTACTAAAATCACTACTTAATAAACTCTTCCCATGCCTCTTATTGATGCATCCTGTGAGGGGAGTCAGTGAATCATCAAACATTCCGTTCAGGGTGGATTATGTTCTTCACCGCAGGTTTGGGAGCCTCTCCGACCCAGTTCAGTGACAACTTCTCTTGGTGTGCCAGTCAGAGGGTAACAGAGGCTTAGGGAACATGATGGTGGTAAGTTCAGCCAAAGACTTCAGTTTTGCCTCCTCACTTCCTTCAATACCTTACCCTCCAATGGGCGGTTTCCTCAAATCCCCTTTCCCTCCGAAACATATCTTTGTTTTATTCCCTCCATCTTCTCTCTCCCTGAAGTCTTAGCTCTTTCCCCTCTGCCTTAAGACTTTTCCAAGTCCCTAGAAAATGGGTGTTTGCATGTAAACACAAAAGACAAGAGGCACTGGCTGCCTCTACTAGAAATAGGAAGGGATGTCAAGAGGTATTCTCTGGGGTGAGCAGCAGCCTCAACAGATATTCTCTTTTCAACATACCCTGTTCCAGGTTTGGATGATACAAAAATGTATTCACCAGGGAGACAAACAAGGATGGGTCCATCTAATGTCTTGAGCAAAGTTTCTCAGGCAAATGGTGCAGAAAACCTAGACCTAAGCCACATCGAGAAGACCAGAATTTGGGTGACACTCTAGGAAGCAATATCCTTAAATCATAGACATTTTGGGTCCTAAACATGTTAGATAAAAGGAGATTTTTAAACTGCTCTTTAAATACTCTCTCTCTCTCTCTCTTTCTCTCTCAGCTGAAGGGCATAAATATGATAATCCCGATGTCACAGATGCCCTGATTTGGAGACCAGGAACATCTCCTAAGCCATAGAAGAATCAAGTGGTCTTTCAAGTGATCTCTGACATTATCTTAGGGACCTGGCATAGTCTATGGACTCAACCAAGACAATCCCACTGGTTTTCTCTTTCTTTTTCTCTTTCCCAAGAAAACCCCAGCCCCGTTCTTGCCCTTTTTCTCCTCTGAAGGAGGTTTCATCTATTAGGCAAATCAAATCTTCTAATGTTTTCTGACACTAGTTACTAGGGAAAGACAGAGAGCTGGAAAGTCAAAGGGGCTGGTGCGTGGTAAAGCTCAGAAAGTCCTACGGCTCTGTGAGTAGTTACTGTGATTCTGCCAGAGTTGAGGAGGAAGAAAGCCCCATTGTCTGTCTGCAAGACAGGGAGGAGGGAGAGTGTGGCCTCTGTCTTCCTGCTCAAAGGAGGGGCACATTGGGTTGCAGGAAAGGCTTCATTTCATCCCCTAGCAGCTTTCTACCTGACCTTCCTGGGTCCTAGGGCCACTTGTTGAGTCATATCTGTAGGTAATTTTTTTCCTGGAGCCTCTTGGGATTGATCCTCTGGTGGTTTGCTTTCTCCTTCCACCTTATTTGATCCTGATGTTGTAATAATTTTGGCTTCAAGTTTATCTCCCTATCTAGAATAGCGTGTGATCTTTAGATGCTAAGTGACACTTACAGACTTTCGAAATCCTCGATATGGATCCAAGTGTGGTGGTGCAGGCTTGTAAACTCAGCACTCAGGACACTGAGACAGGAAGACCACTGTGAATTCGAGGCCAGCTTGAACTGCATAATGAATTCAAGGCCAGCCAGAACTGTATCGCAAGAGCCTGTCTCAAAAAACCAAACCAAACCAAATCAACCCAAACAACAACAGAAAACTCTCTTTGAGTTCCTTCTGTATATTACAGGTTGCTAGTTCTAAAGATCTTTGGGGTCAATTTCTGAGTCAAGCTCAGTGGTTGTTTACAAGTTTTGTCCTGCTTTCCTGCTCTGTGGATAAAGGTAGAGGTAGCTCCGTGTCAGGAACAAGAACAGTTGTGCTGGACAAGAGGAACAGATTTCTGCAAAACTGGATAGGATGACCGGACAGCTCAGTGACTGGAGACGGACAGAGCTGTCAGTCACAGGTGGCTCTGATCCTGGGACAGTGGGGTAGGGCTGCTCCCTTGGGAAATTCTGGCTCTGGGAAACAAGGTGCTCTGCACATGGGTGTATATACCGAGTTGCAGAGGAGAAGCAGGCTGTGAGCTGACCTCAGTGTGGAGCAGGCTGTCTGTGCAGTGTGACTCCAGGATGAGGGAGGCAGCTCACACAGCCTGACCTCAGGAACTGGATTATATTCTTCCTCTTTTTCTTTTTCCTTCTCTTCTTCCCTTCCCCTCCCACTCCCCCTCCTTCTCCCTCCTTCTCCCTCCCTCTCCTTCCCTCCCCCTGCCTTCCCTTCCCTCCGCCTCCCTTCCCGCTCCTTCCCTTCCCCACAGTACACTTCCCTAGAGTACAGATAACTCATTGGCTCTGAAACATGACCTTTAGGTTGTATTTTGAAAAACTGAGGCCATTTTAAAGCCAAGGATTTTCTTTTAAAGATGATTTTTCTTTGCAACTAACTTAACAACTCAGTGTAAGTTAGAAAGCAGAGTAAGTTAAAAAACTTCTAAATGGAACTTTAAATTTTAATTGAGGGGTTCTGTAAAAGGGAGAAAAAATGGACAGAAATCCTATTGTCTAGGTTTTTGTGACTCTACACCAAGACACAAAATTACATGAATTTTGTACAATTGGTTATGTTCACGTGCCAATAGGGTCAGTCAGGATGGAACCAACCTTGCAGAAGTTGAAGTCCTGAGTGCCCCAAGCAGAGTATCCCAAGTTCTTATCCCACCAGTAACAGAGCCGGTAGAGACTCTAGCAAACCCCGAGGAAGACTTGGCACCCAGCTCAGCTACTTCTGTGCTCCATCCTCTCCCTGCTCCACTCTCTCCATCTCACCTCTTAATAAAGTTATTTATCTTCTGTTACCAAAGGAATTCAGCCTGGCTGATGTAACAAGAAGCAACATTTCCAACTATCCCAGTGATTCAAAAATTAATGAGGATCTGATCTCCTATTATGTGTCTGCGTCAAGAAGTTCTGGAACAGGATGTTAGGAACATTCATGCCCTTTTCTCCTTGAAGTACCTGGCCCAGGGTAAACAAAAATTGGGACAGTTCTCAGAGGACCCAGATAGATTTATGGACAAGCTTCAGACTTTGAATATAACTTATGGTCTAATGGGCTGATTTGCAAGTACTGTTGTTTCTACTTCTTGCATCCCACAAGAAATTGCAGCAGTGCCAGCAAGGGTTCCTAATAAGCAATTTGAGACTGGAAATGAGGGTCGTGAGAAGTACAATAAGAATGTGATTGAGAGAATGAAGAAAATGCCTAAATAAGCCAGTTGATCATGAAAATATTAGAAAAATCACCTAAGAAAAGAGAAAAATCTCCCTATTTAATGGGACTCTTAACTAAAACCCTGCCAAAATATACTAGTATTGATCCTAACTCACAGGTGGAGCAAATTTTGTTTCAAACACATTTTATTACTCAATCTACCCCATATACTCATAGTAAGTTCAGAAACAGGCTATTTGTCCTTGGATCTTCATTAATGAACTTTTAAACTTCGCCTTTTAGGCCTTAACAACTGGGACAATATAGAGACAAGTGTCCATCTCCCAGGGAAAATGACTACAGGCACAAGAATAGGCCCAGGGGGTCACCTTGGCATTAGAAAATAAAGCCCTGCTTCCTCACAAAAAACCCTGAGACTCCACATGTAAAGAGCAAAATCTGAGACCAGATGGTTCGTATCACCATGGGGAGTCTGGACAATGGAGAAAAGATTGTGATATGTAAGACCCTCAATATGGGATGAACGTCCCTGGAAAGAGAAAAATATAAGCTGTCGGTGGAAGACTGGCCTGGCTTCAAAAGGGAGAAGTCATTTGGGTCCATTTGGGCTGCCCTGGAAAATAGAAAGTGACTAAAATCTCTCAAAGTCCCTTTTGACAAAGTGAATACCACCCTGGAAAAATCCTGGGTGATTCTTGACATGACGGGTAAAAGTCATTTTCTTTTTGACACTGGAGCACAATTTTGGGCCTTTTTTGAATCCCTGGTACCCCATTCTAATGTGATCTGTGGTGTAACTGCTGTTGAAAATATCCCTAAGGCCAAACACTGTGTAATGCCTTTAATCTCCAATCTGGGGAAATAATTTTGTCTTAAGCTTTCCTAATTTTCCTAGGATGTCCTACACCATTTCTTATAAAGAGACTTTTATTTTTGTCTCATTAGGAGCAAATCTTTACCTGGCACCAAAATAGTTACCTCTTTGTTTGGAAACATTAACATCAGACTTACTAGAAAATATTTTTATAAATTTACCTAGGGGGATTTTATTAGAGGTATATCTACAAGTCTGGGATACTAAAATCCAGGAAAGGCAGTTCATATCCAGCTTGTTGTCATTTCCTTAAAATACCCAAACAACTGCCATCAAATTCAATATCCCATTAAGCCTGAAGCCCACAATGGGCCTCAGCCTCTAATTTCTAAATTCCTCAAAAATTTTTTTTGTTTGTTTGTTTTGGTTCATTACAAGTCCCCATGCAACACTCCCATCCTTCCATTACGAAAAACCAAATGGGGAATATCTGCCAGTACAAGATTGGTGGCCTATTACTGAAGCAGTAATTTTATTCCATTCTATAGTTCCTAACTTAAATACTATCTTAAACTAGGTACTGGGTGGAACTACATTATTTACTGTGTTAGATCTTAAAGACACTTTCTTCTGCATCCTCTTACATCCAGACTCACAATATCTGTTTGCTTTGGAATGGAAAGTTTTGACACTACAAAACCTAATATATTTAGTATTTCTTTAAAGGTTCAGAAATGGTCCTCACTAATTTGGAAATGCTCTGGCAAAAGAATTAAGTTCTCTAACTTTAAAAAATTGGAATCTCTAGGAAATTTAAAACCTTAACATTATTTTCATCAGAGTGCAGTTTTATAGAGGAACAGACCATCTACATACTGGAATAGTGCTCCATTTTTAAAAGTTAGAGTCTTTACTTCCTCAGCCTTTAGCTTACTTTTCTAAATAGTTAGACTCTGTCATATGGATGGCCTGGATGCTTATGAGCTATGACAGCCACAACATTCTTGCCTGACGAAGCTATTAGATGAATTCTTGGACATTCCTTGGTGGTCTGAACCCCCATTAGATTCAAAATGTTCTTGAAAGTAAAGGACACCAGTGGCTATCTAAATATCAAGCTCTCCGATCAGATCCTCCAGAGTTTACTCTCCAGGTATACTAAGCTTTAAGTCCAACAAGCTTGCTCCAGGAGAAAGAGTTAGCCTACTTCACTTGTGTGGAAAGTACAGAGCAAGTTTACTCCAGTAGGGCCCCAAGACCAGCCCTTCCCTGGTGCAAACTGGTTCACTGTTGGGAATAATTACATAAAGAATGAGTCTCAGAGGGCAGGTTATGCAATTGTTAACTCCTAAAGGTGACAGAGATAGCCACTTTCTTCAAAAAGGTCAGCATAAAACATTGAAATCATTATCCTTACTGAAGCTTTACACTTCAAAGAAAAGGAGCGAGTCAACATCCATACTGAGTCCAGATATGCTTTCTTAGCTCTTCATGCTCATGTGGCCACATGGAGAGGAAAATTCTCCAACTAAGCATTTGTCTGAGATTCTTTTCCTCCAAGAAGCAAGGCATCTACCAACCCTGGTAGCAGTAATACAGTTCAGAGGACATCAGGAGAGAAATTCTCCTATCATCAAGAGAAATGCTTTGGCAGATCACAGCGTCAGACAGTCTGCACTAAATATGCCTTGGGGATGGCTATAATACCTCTGACCTGAAATCCATGTACAAACCTTTCCTGTCCAGAGGTAGAAAAGCAATGGGAAAGACAGCAAGGCTATAAACCCAAAAACAATAGTTTGTGTATTAAAGAAGATCACATAGTTTTATTGGCTCAGACTGATTAATGGAAAATTATTGAAGGAATCCATGATTCCGTCATCTAGGGAGAGAAGCACTGAGCATCTTAGTCAAATGAATCCAAGTCACAGAGCGTGGCCCCTTTGCCTCCAAAACAGTTCGTGAGAAAAAGTTAACCCTCTGGTTTTGCTTAACCCAGATCAAAGGCGAAATACTTTCCCTAGAGAAGATTGGCAACTAGACTTCACCCACACATGCCTTAGCAGGACACTAATACCTCTTAGTTTATGATGACACCTTCTCTAGGTGGATCCAAACATATCTCAGCCAGACTGAAAACACTCAAGATATCATTAAAGCTCAATAAAAAAGATGATATTCCTATATCTGGACTTTCTAAGTTATTTCAAGATGATAACGGCTCTTCCTTTGTCTCTAAAGTGAACCAGAGGTTTCACAAGCCTTGGAAATAATATTATCTTCATGCCTCTTGGCACTATCAGAGATCAGAAAGGTGTAAACCAGCTCCTTTACACAGTAAAATCACCTTGGCAAAATTATGCCACGAAACTTTAGTGTCTTGGCTAAGACTATCACCTATTGCTTTACTATTAGAATTGTTCCTGAGCTCTATGGGAGGTTATCTCTGACTTCAGATCTAGTTACTGATTCTAAAATATAGAATATGATAACATAATTTATATAGATCAGATAAAGAAGGCTTCACTATAAAATATGGTAATAAAGCCCTCCTATAGCTCATGTCCCTAAAACTAAACCTGGTGATAATGTATTGAAATTTGCAAAAAGGGGTCACCTTTAATTCACTGTCTCCCTAACTGGAAGAGCTTCTCCTAAGTTCTTCTGAGTACACCTGCAGCTGTCAATCCGCAAGGACATACAACACTGTTTCACTTACTAAGAATTAAACCTGATCCTTTTGAAACTTGATAGAATCAAGTATTCAAGGAGATGGAGACCTGTGATCAATACTCTTGTGAGCCTTTAAGGGACTTGTAGATACTACTAAAAACAAAGACTATTTGAGGTAAATAAGTTTATGCTGCTTACATATATCTCTACAATTTCTCTATGTCTTCTAAAATGAAAATCAGACAATTCATTTTTCCTTACTCTTATACCAGTCTCTAATGGAGGAACAAATGTTTTCCTTGACTGGGTCCAGGGACATGCCAGAAACATTAACAAAGATGCATGCTGGTTTGTGGACTATTGCCCACTTCTAGTCTATCTGAGTCACCATGGCTGGTATCTTCTCTGCAAGGAGCTAACTAGGTGAGTTGTCAAAATTTCATAGAACAGCTACAAAATGCAGTGATGGTTTCTAAGCTTGCTACCAGGTCTAATGTCTCTCAATAGACAATGGGTAATAAATAAGACTTTTCATCAAAAGGGCCTTGGGCCAGGTGTAATGGTGCATGCATGTAATCCTAGCACTTGGGAGGCTGAGGCAGGAAGATTGCTGACAGTTCGAGGCCAGGTGGGTTACATGTTAAGTTCAAGGCCAGCTAAGCTATACAATGAGACCCTGTCTCAAAAAAGGGATGGTCCTTAGGAAGAATTTTTCTCTATTCACAATTAATACTCATATATGACAGTATAGAAATCATGATCCACTGCAGACTACTAAAACTCCCGTGATAAAATATAACCACTGATTCCTAGGTAAATATTTTCAGGTTTGAGATGAACATATCTGGCTGACATCTATTATAGAACAACTCAAGCAGCTGACACCTCTTTTTTAGGAAAAAAGCAAACATATGATAAATAGAATAATGCCACTCAAAATGTGGGGTCAGTTCCTACACAAGTCTGAAATCACATTGTGTTAATAGATACTGACTTGTTTGCTACTGACTGGAAGGCGGCGCTGGATAAGATGGCCAGCTCCACGCAGTAACCAGTGACTCTGCGGCACAACCCATGGTCATTATCACCTCGAGGGAGGGTAGAAAGATGCAGGTTAGGCTGCCTACAACACACGGCCACTGGGTTAAAACTGTACAGCAACCAGCTAACTTCCTAGTGAGCAGTACTGATGAACTAGATCACTTTTTCACTGGTACGATCATTAGACCTCTATCTTTATTCCCCAAAGAGAATTTAAAGGTATAATTGTAGGGGAAAAGGTAGCTGTTTACCAGTTATGCAGAACTCCTGAGTTTCCTTATCACCAGTTCACAGGATGTTCCCCAGACATCTTGCTAACTTTTGAGTTACTGAATCTTGCAAACAGATCGGTAAACAAACACTGGGATAGGAGTCAGGAAGAACTTCAAGGCCTGTCCCAGGAAATGCTCCAGCCCACCTCTTC